>SCLF01204671.1:0-17474 GCA_004367975.1 Mesochordaeus erythrocephalus
AAGTATGTCGGATTGGCTCGAAATTGGGCTTATTCGACGCGTCATGACTCAAGCTCAAATTCTTCTCAGAGGACCGACTCTGAATTCTTAACACGTGACCAATTATAGGCCAAAAATTGCTTCAAAAATCCAGCCGCCAAAAGCCGGACAAGGTCCCATTGTATGTTCAGTAAAAATTGAGGTAAAACCGATGCAATTAGTGGTATACTAGGGGGTCGAAGTCAAGGGTATCTGTTTTGGCCATGTTACTTTAGAGGTCCATAGCTTTAAAGCAAATAATCGCAGTCTGTTTTGGATACTTTTATTGGCTGCCCAGGCGCCTAATTAATCTAGCCCGATTTAGATGGGTGAGCTGCAATGCCCCATGGGTTAAAATTAACGGTTTTATAAAAAACGTCGTTTTCGGGTTTTTGGGGGTTAACTGTACGAAGGATTATACATTTGGACATTCTTAAAATAGATTCGGACCCAAAATGAAAAACTCTATCAGACCCACTAAGTTCCGAAAACCGATGTTCTGCTACCCAGACCCTGGTGGAGGGGACTGACCTAGACACTAGTGTAGGTAGAAGGAGATGAGCGGAAATATATTTCAAATAAGCTCATAATTAGATATAATACCGCAGTTAGTATGCTCTATAAGGTCAAGAATGACCTAATTTGACCGAAAACAGCTTAAATGTTATATAGTATATAAGGCTTATACCCAACATCAACAAGGATATTTTATATTGCGATATTTTACCTTATAGATACCAATGTATACAAAACGCCAATTTTCTGCCATAAACGCTAAAAATGGCATTTTACGGATACTAGGACACATGCTATCCCCAATTTGACCCCTCTGACCCACGCTCAAAAACTTTCGGGACGACTTTTAAGCTTATCGCCACTTCCGATCGGGCTGCTGAGTTCTTAACACGTGAATAATGAAATTCCAAATTTTCAAAATCATGGCTTTTTCACTTTTCTAATTTTGTATGATATAGAAGACATGCCACGACCCCAAAGTATGTCCACTAAAAATTCGACTCGAAACAACTGCGAAAAAACTAAAATACAGGACTAAATTTGTCCATTTATATAGCTACATTGACTTTGATCGTACTAAACATTAGTTTTTAAGCAGTTGTTTCGAGTCAAATTTTTCGTGAGCATAGCTTGGCATGTTTTATAGATCATACCAAATCGAAAAGTCGTAATTTTGTCACTTTTTGAAAATTTGTACTTATTTTGGCCTATAACTTGGTCACGTGCTGAGAATTTGTGGTCGGTCCTTTGAGAAGAATTAAAGCTGGAGTCACGACGCGTAGAATAACCCACTTTTGAGACAATCGGAAATACATCCCGAATTCACATTTTTGACTTCTAGTGGCTATAACTACTTACCAAATCTATCAAATACCCTTAAAATTTGATATGTTCTATGGTTTGACTCCACGATCAAAGTGTTACATTACAAAAGTGCGTACAATTGTTTCCGCTCAAGTTATGGGAACTGACAATATTGTGTCAGATTGTACTGTGAGCATTAAATAATTTTGTACCATTACGGTTAACAAACGAAAGTGGTCGCTTACACGTAGTACTTGCGGTTATATTAGACATTGGTAGGGAGGTGGGTTGAAAATACCGCAAATGTTGCTAAAAACTCCCCTCACTATAATTAGTTTTTAGAATTCTTTAATCATGACCATACCACTATGGTGTATGTGTGATTAGTTCATTGTAGCCCATTATCCACAAATACACCAGGGGCACCTTAACGCACCACCTTCGGCGAAAAGAAAGCGCTGCGCTAAGGTAGTTTTGGTGCCTTATGGTGGCCCGTGGTGTGTTAAGAGTTATAGCCCAGAAATGTGGTGCGTTAAAGTGAGCAAGTTGGGAGCACAAAAAGTGGTGCGTTAAGGTGGCCCCTGGTGTATATTCTTCCGCGTAATAACTTGAAAACGTTAAGAACTATTTCGCTCGCATAATATTAGACAGGTTTATGACAACGATGAACTATGATGAAAACGTCTTATTTGGGCCAATTCAGATCAGGCACATGTGTTTACATTGGCGATTAGTTTTGTATACTAGTGAAAAATCCACGATGAAGAATAGACTAAATTTTATGTGCTTCAAATCAACAACGTCATAAGCCAGATCCTGGTGTACACAACACATTACAAAAAACAATATTAGTCATGTTATTCATTCAGAACAAATATGGGTACGAACGCTACATGAACGCTAATGTATTAGTGCAGATTAAGTGGGGATGTTAAAAAAAAGCTTGTTCCAAAATTGTCGCAAAATGATGTAATTGAGAAGCGGTTAAGATCAAAGTCTGCAATGCCTCTTATAAACGTTAATTACATCATTTTCGTGAAAATTTTGGAACGTAAGCTTTTTATCATTACAATGTTTACGTCTAATTCCGATCAAACAAATTAAATACACGTTTGTGCATGAAATTTGTGTATTAAATTTGTGCATGAAATTTGTGCATGAAATTTGTGCATGCAATTTGTGCATGAAATTTGTGCATGAAATTTGTGCATGAAATTTGCCTGAATTCAGTGCGTACGGTTTAAATAAAATAGATTTTTCTAAATCAAAGACACTCAAGATTCATTTTCTATCCGTCTATAACTTACTCAAATATCAGCCGATCCATAACATGAGTATAGACAAAAAATATGCTAGCATCACGGACATGGTTGCAAATTTGCCCCAAATAGAATAAAATAATCAAATAACTTTGTTGACACTATAATAAGAAAAACGCCAATTACATATCCGTATTTCCGTTTTTGCTTACAGCACTGTATTTGATTAGTTTAGCATACATTGGCCCACATTCGAGTTTCAGGGTTAATGTTGTACTTTAGCATAGTATTACGAAACGATTTTATTAGTTGATCGAAATAATTTACCTCAATATTAATAGAATTCGCTAAGCTAAATAAATTTAAGATGGGTAGATACTTTGGAATCTTTTTTATTCGAATATTCGTGTATATGCACATATACATATATGCGTTGTTGATTGGAAATAAATTAAAAGGCTAGATTAAAAAAAAGCTCAACTAGCTCTTGCATTAGAAGGAGAGCGTTCGGGAAGGCAGGAGCGCTGTTCGCTTATAGCATCAATCTAAACCTAATTTTCTACTAGTAATGGTTTAGTAGGGAAACCTTGGAAAGTATCTGGCGGAGATAGCTTCGGAGAAAATTCCGTTCTGGTTAACGCCGCGCTTCCTGGAAGGTTTCTGACATTCTTGGAGAGCACACTAAGGAAGAAAACATGAAATTCCTCGGCTTTAAAGTTGGGATAATTGGGATATGTTCATCTTTTTCCAGGGACGTGGAAAATACTTAAGCGGGCGAAGTCTTTGGGGAAATCCTTCGACCGCGGAATTGTAGAACAACATGTAGTTGTTTTAAATTTAAGCAAATCGACCTGGAAGTGCAGAAAGATAAAATAGAACCTGTACATACTTGCATCTATGGGTGGACACGGGCCTTAAATTCTAGACTTTCCTCAGGTAGATTAATACGGCCGCAGCTGAGTTAATATACGACACCGACTACCGCTTCGACGCCACCAGCATTTTTAATACACGCACAATTATGGTAGGCCCTGTTAGAATATGCGACTAGGAAAGTCTGTAACTCGTTTGTTCTGAAATGCGTCATGGCAGCAATTCTCTTAGCTAGATAATATGGCGGCCCCAAGACTCTCGATTACAGGGGCAGTATGCACGCGAACGAGGAAATCCGATACATTTACCGCGGCTTCTGAAGTAATGACACCAAGGATAGCCTGGAAATTTGCAATGAAATCTGTTTGTTACGTTGGCATAAAAGACGTGTTAGCCATGCAATGAAGTACCACGCAACAAAATCCTTTGCCAAATCCAGATACCTGGACTACCACGTATCAAATCAATGTCTAAATTGTCTAAATTCCTTACGCTAGTGGCCACATGAGATTTACAATCGAATGAATAACGTATATATATGCACTGTATCAGAAACCGCTAATTCATTGCGATTTTCTAGATCGTTACCAGAGCAAAAACCGTACAGATAATAAATGCAGATTCATTTCTAATATTATCTCAAACAAAAACATTTGTATCTGTATATAAATTGTGTTCTGTATTTGCCAACAAAATTGTTATAAAACAGTGTGGAATATAATCACTACGACGCAAAGGTAAATAGGTTACCAATATTTATGTTTCCGCTATTTTTGGTTAATTATAACCCTGTCAGTATTACCCCAATAATTAATATTATAATTTCACTCATATGACGCGAATAATTATATGCAAGATGAGGCGGCTACCAAAGCCCCACTGACAAGTGTGTGCATCACACCGAGATGTTTTACTTAATAAATCTCGATAGTCTTCAGATGACTACCCTGCGCAATCAGACGACCTATTCTCTCAGTGTGTAAGTTTTTATGATTATAATATATTTAAAACATACATTTGTATGTTTCAAATATATATAGGTAATATCCGAATGCGGATATTCGGATTTTCGCATTTTGGTTTACTTCCGATAGTAATTTTAGGCGACGTTCTCTCATAATATGCACAAAACAATTCTATGCGAAATGTGCACATCCAGTAATACCTCCGGTGAAAAATTGTCCCTAAAGCTCAACGTGCAATTTAGTGAATAATGGGTGTTTATAAAACAATCAGCTACTTCTAAGGCCTGAAGCACGCTGAATACGGGTTTTCCCCGCCTCACAGCTATGAGTTAATAAGTGGCTGATATTTGAGTAAAGTCCTAACATATTCATATACACCAGGTGCCACCTTAACGACCACTTTTACTACTAGCAACTTACTCACCTTAGCGCACCACATTTTTGATTTTTAGATTAGAAAAAAAGGCTTCGTGTTGAATGGGGGCATGGAAGTTCACCGAACTAAATTGTACTAGATTAAGTAGACGCCAGGCATCCAATAAAAGCATCGATAACATTCCCGGATTGTTTCTTTTAAAGCTATGGACCTCGAAAGTCACATTGTCGAAAATGGACAAAATTGACTTTTGACCTACACTGCACTTTAGTTTTTACGCAGTCGTTTCGAATCGAACGTTATGAACGCACCGAACATTATATGCAACACATGTGTCCAGAGCCAACCCTCCCCCTAAAAGTTGCACCCCAGAGGTTAACCAGACTTAGCTAGTCTCAGAGTTTTTTTCTTGCGGTTCCAAATCTGTTTTCAGAATGTCCAAAATTATACTCCTTCGTACAGTTAAACATCCAAAACCACTATTTCACTTTTTAAAATTACCATAACTTGAGAAGAATCAATTGTACGCACTTTTGGTAACTCTATAACATATCAAATTTTAAGGTTATGTGATAGATTTGTCATTTCGTGGAGTATGTCGGATTAGCTCGAAAGTGGGCATGACCCAAGCTTCAATTCTTCTCAGAGGAGCGACCCCGAGGAGCGACCCAGAGGAGCGACCCCAAAAACTGGACCGAAAAAGGTACATATTTTCAAAAAGTGACATGACGAATTTTTCACTTTTCGATTTTATTATGATTTAGAAAACATGCCAAGATCGCAAAGTATGTTCATTAAAAATTCA
This sequence comes from Mesochordaeus erythrocephalus, assembly GCA_004367975.1. NCBI lineage: Eukaryota > Metazoa > Chordata > Appendicularia > Copelata > Oikopleuridae > Mesochordaeus > Mesochordaeus erythrocephalus. The sequence goes on from SCLF01204671.1 coordinate 5,617, forward strand.
ACTGTGCTAAAAGTATATTTCCGGACGGTCAAAATCAACTATATTCGACTCACATTTTGTCTTTGGAGGGGGGGGTAACTGTATGAAGGGGTGCAGCCTCTGCGATGCAACTTTTAGGGGATGGTCGGCTCTGGACACATGTGTGCAAGTTAGGGGCATACAAAGCATAGATCTAATGGTCAAATAGCCATATTTAAACCGAGCAATTTCTGATCGTTCCAAATAGCGAAAATATCACACTCAAAGAAGTTTTCACCGGTTTGTCCGGCTTGCCGATTGTGTTAAAATCGGCTTAAGTGTGATTATACACTTCAAGATTTAACATAAGCTTGAACTTGGAAGATTTATAATGCCGAATAATAAACTATAGCCTGTTCCTCGGCCAATTTCTTATCCAAAAAGTCATTATATTTTTAGTACGCGAGACCTGATTAATTTTATAACATTATTTTACTTTATAGAGACATAAGTCAACAAGTAAACTTTAGGTTTGTAGTTTAGTGATGTCTCACAAACAAGAGCCACATATTCTTTAATTCCATTAACAACCTGGAAAGTATGAATACCACACCCGTTATTAAATACCAGGTATCCGATTTTGATTTCCAATTGACGGGATGCGGGAAACATGCCCAATATCCTACATTTCTTCCAGGGATATAGCTTCCATTCTTGTTCAACCTCCACTTTGTGCTCAACAGCGCCAATAGTCAAAAACAGCTCTCCAGTTAAATATAGGATATACGCACGACATGTTGCCCGCATCCATCGGATCTTTGCCCACAAGTCGAAAGCCGAATGGATCGAATAATCTGAAATAAGAGAAATTATATGACATAATTAACACGTCCATAATTAATTACCCGCAATTAGTTAATAATCATGTTTATTCAAATATTTAATTTAAATAATTATGTTCAATTCAAATAATTCGAATAAAGCGAATTAAGTAAAAATTGCATTTCTTCAAGTTCACGGGTTATCGACATCGATTAAATGGATCGAAGTATGACTTTGAATTAATATTCAGTGAAGAGAGTCTCCGAAATCAGCGAACTTTTCCCGGAAGTGAATATAATATCACATCGCTTTCGTAAGATACCGCGCAAGGGTCCGGAACAATTTGTTTGGGAAAGCAAGACTTTCATCTATTTTTATCTTGCAGAGAATTTAATGCAAATCCGCAGATCAACCGCGTCATTCGATAGGACATTTGATGACATTAATGAGTGATTTTCGTTTATGTGCATTTCATTTAATTAAATCATTCAAAACTAAAATGTGCGCGCTGTTTTAAGAATTAAGAAACATTTGGATCAAACATTCAGATCAATTCCATACATCAATTGGTCCGACGATGTCGCCCTGTAGGATAAATTATCCCAAATTGTATTCGAAATGATTTCTACTTCAAATAGTGATTTAACGACTGAACAAAAAAAAATGGTTGGCTTATATCAACAACAAGGGGTCGAGATTTTTTGATTGTGCATCTTTTGGTGATTTTATGATGTTAATTTTTTTAAGGATGAAAAACAAAATTGATAAAAACAACCATTATATTTATATCATTAGAACCGCAATTTTATTGTGTGTCAGAATATGTAAGAATTATATTTCTAGCGTATCTGTAGCATGAACGTTTATAATTGCCTTTAAATTATAAAATCGGTCAGATAACGGGTCAAAGTCGGGATAACAAAACGGGTCATATATCAAAAGATGCACAATCAAAAAGTCTACAGGGGTATGTAAAAAATATATTCCTATCTTGTCTTTATCGGGCTCCACAGCCTGTCTAGTCAAGGGAAGGCCATATCGAATACGACCCCAAAAACACATATTTTTGTTAAAAATTATGTTAAAATTTGAGTTATCTCAGCTGGAGTGATTACGTGTATATCATCAACGACTTCAATGTTACGAGAAACGGCTTTAATAAGGGAACGTATAAATGGCTTCAAAATGGATAATCTGTACGAAAAACGACTTCGATTAATGAAGATTACCGCATATTTGGTTTAGGGCTATTTTAGGGTTTAGAGCTGGGTTTGGTGGTTAGATTTAGGGTTATCTCATGATTGACAATCCACCCAAAAAAAACAGAAAAGACAGACGAGATTGAATACGCCGAGGAAAGTCTAGTAAAATGTCGAGATTTTCCGACAGAAGGTGCATTGTAAATCATGAGACCCTTTTTAACCCCCACTTTAACCACCAATATGTCACTTAACGATGATGCAATATGATGGTTTAATATTCAAAAATAGGTTGGTTTAACGAGTGGAAATTTCCTGTAGACAAAATGTCCCACGCTCTTCTTTTCCATCTCAAGCCAAAATTGAACAATAGGTTCCGTTGAAATTTTGAATCAGGGATCATTTATTTATTTATTTATATAATAATTGTTGCGCAACTCAGAAAAATATTAGTATGAATATTGAATAATGTTAATACAAATAGAAGCTTTAAATTATATTTTTTAATATGCTATCTATTCTTCTTGCACATTCAATAGTTAATACATTTTCTGGGCAACTTGTTTTATATTCGCAGGTTGATAAACGTTGTGAGGTTGGCAGTAGGTTTGATTGCCATTCTACAACAACGGCGTAAAATACTGAATATAATATAAATTACATGATGTTAATACTTATTTTGTTTTTTAATATGTTGTTTCCCTAGTAGCCCGCACGAGAGTTATCCTACCCTCAGGACTCAATATGCAAATCTAGTTAATAAAAACAAACATGTATATATAGCAGTCATCTAGAGATAAGTTATGAAGTATGTTCTATGTTTTGTATAGTTTACATATGTTGTGGCGTATAAATTATAAAACAAAATAGATTTCCAAGGCATCGACAGCTGACTATGGTATGGAAGGCAGCACATTTGTGTTGTCCCTACCACTTCAGAATGCGATAGATCAGCACAGGCTTCATTACCTTATTATCAAGCGACTTGTAAGGAGTCATAAATTTATTTATTGTAGCATTATTACATATAGTTTTGGAAAGTTGTCATATTAGTGCGCTAATCATTAGTTATAGTATTCTACTAGGCTAACTAGGTTTAATTTTGTTCAGGCAACAAAACCCAAGTGTGTTCACAGTTTAGGAATTTAGAATATTGAACATCTCCTCCACTTGCATGTTGACTCCTCCTCATTTGCTTTCGCTAGTGTTCCTCCAGAGTATGTCTCAATAGGAGAGCCTATTAGGGAAAGTTCACCATAAGTGTCACATGATGAATAGGGTTTATGTATGGTCTAGTTTAGTGTGCCAATTAATATTTGAAATTTTTAAATTTTGAAATTTTGAAATTTTATCTATGTTTCATGTTAGTGTCATATATTAGAGAGCTTGTCAAATGTTAACCCGAGATTACATTTAAAATATTTGAAATATTTAAAATGTTTGTTAGAGACGGCATGGTTTATTAAGAGATGTTGAAAAACACATTACAACTGTGAATTATTAGTTCAGATATTTTACAAGTATATTTAGTCTATAAAAAGTTTTTAGTGTCTACCTAACTATATCCTCATGAGCGATTGTAGTCCGCAGCCAATGAAGAAACCTAGAACGGAGAACAGTTTTTATGATCCTAACGTACTCGATCTAGATTTCGAGTCTCCGATTTCCGTGGAGATAGGAATTTAATTTCTATATCTCGAATATATTTTACATCTTATATTATTTTAGTATAGGAATTTTTTAACTTAAACTTACTTTAAACTTAAGACAGTATTAAGGTGCTTGGGGAAGACACCATGCCCTGTGAGGAGATTCAAAATCCCCAATCGCAGTCCGTTTCCATTCCCAATTGGTCCTCACCTGTCTTTCATTCCAGCAAAAAACAGATAAAATCATCAGCTTCTGAGGGTTGTTCTGTGCCTTTATTAGTACTTCCTAAACCAGCGACTACGAATTATAACTATTCTGAATTTACTTATCTAGGAGTTGATACAAACTTTCGAAGAGACCTTAGAACAAAGCGGCTATTAAGGGGCTCACAGTCATATCATTCTCAAGTCTGCACACGAAAATTTACACGGAGTGGACAACTCGAGTGTCGATGTATGGATTGCATATGTAATGAATCACTATATCGTTTGCATGAGGAGTTCCAAATCCGTCCAGGTTGCTACGTAACAGACCTACCCAGATTTCTTACTAAGTATCATACTCTGCTGGAAGAGTTAATGTTCAACGCCACACACAATCTCAGACTAGTATTCATGGACATTGGTGGAGCCACAATTGTGGATATCATACTGTGGTATTTATATTATAAGCTAATACTGGTTATAAAAGAGCATGTTAATGGACAGACTGCTTATAATTTACAATTTATTGATGATATAAAAACATTACTAATTGATAGTCTCATGCAAGGTACCTTGTCCGCGCAAAGCGCGGAGATCTCCAACATGATCATATAAGTTTGACAATTTTTTAGAAACACATGCTTATGAGCATATTATTGCCCATGTAAACTGTGAAATGTAAACGCGAAATTTCATTCAAATACTATTTTCTCGCTCAAATAATATGCCTGGGAATCCAAAAAATTTAGCGTGGCTTGCTTAATAACAGATATGTATTATTACTAATTATTTAGTACTTATTCGGAATTATTTGATGCTTGTTCGTTATTATTTTTCGTATGGCAATTATAAAATTTCACATTATTTAAGGTGTCAGATTTCCCCAAAATTGGTCTCTTTCGACGCGCACGAATGTCACTAACACTTCTTTACAAGTGACCGACCCCGAATTCCTAACCCGTTATGTAGCTATAGCCCCTAGAAGTCAAAAAGTGATTTCGGGAAGTATGTCCGATTGGTACGAAAGTGGGCTTATTCGACATGTCGTGACTCCAGCTTCAATTCTTATCAAAGGACCGACCCCGAATTCTTAGCACGTGACCTAGTTATAGCCCAAAACTAGGACTTCTCAAGTACACATTTTTAAAAAGTGACAGAATCACGAATTGTTTTCAAAGTCAATTTTGTCTATTTTGGCAATGTAACTTTCGAGGTACATATGTTTGAGACTAATAATCTAGTTAATATAGTGTAATTTAGTTCGACATACCACCATGAGTTAAAATTAACGTTTTTTCAAAAAAGGGTCTTTTTCACTTTTTGTCTTGAGGGGGAGGGGTTTCGGATAGTCTGGGAACAGATTCTGAACCGCAAGGAAAAACTCCCTCACACCCATTAGGTCTCATTAACCGATCGGTTGCTTGCTGGTATAGGGGGGACAGGTTTTACAGACGTGCGTAATAGCACTGCTCTCTCTTGCAGTTCATGAAAACGTAATATTTGGAGAGATACGCATAGCTGTCTGCTTTGTAAGAAATGTGATCGATCTCTTCCTAGCACGATCTCGCTCTCTAATTTAGACACAGCTACACCGTAAATTTAATAAAAATAAGTATGTGGAATATAAGAACGTAATGTTTTTTCTATGCCAACAAGTATACCCAAAGAACATTAATAAAATGAATCTGAGTTATTGGGATTAAAAAACTTGGAGTTGTAGTCGGAAGACCATTGGATTTCCGAAAAAAACTGGGGACCACTTGAGTATATATTTAATAAAAAATGTTGCTTACAACGTGAGACCATTATTTTTGTTCTATGCCAACACTGATACCCAGAGAAAAATAATAAATTGGAAGCGAGTCCCTACAGTTAAAATTCTTAGTGCTTTAATTAGTGCTAACATTAACGCAATTAAATTATAGGCGGAGTTCTGCTCGATGTTTGTATCACGATATGTTCTCGAAAAATTCATGGACGAATAAATTAAGTTCGCAAGCTAATACGTGACCCTAACAAGCCTATTTTTGTCGGCTAAACTGTGGCCCAGCTGATAACTGGTATTTTCAATTATTAGGTTCACTTCCTGTTACAATTCCTAGCCCAATCAAAGTCTAGGCGGGAATTCAGCTCGGTGTTTCCTACCTAAGGCATAGCTGGCTTAAATTGTAAGCTGAATTTGTTTAGTATGGAATTTCCTAAGTACCTCTAAGTACTTAAATCATTTAAAGATTGTTTCTTTTACCAGAGACTCGTGTTGATTCCAGATTAAAAATTGACGATTTCAGCCGGAAACAGTATCGCGTCCATTTTGGAACGATTAGTTGCCTGGAAGATATCTTTATGTTTAAAATTCATGGAGGGTTAATTTAAAGAATGTTGGAATTTAAGTTCACATGAATGACGCAACACCGGTTTATCCGGTTTGGCCGTTTCTGTATGAATAAACTTAAGAGGTAATCGTTCACTTCAGGTTCGACTTGAGCTTCAACTTGACGTATTGATTATGCCAGAGTGGTCATATACAGCCTTATACAGGGAAAAATACCACAACAAACCTTAGACAACTATTTCAAAATATATCGATAATTTGCCGACTTAAAAACTAAATGAAAGGTGTGGAATATTTTGATAGCCAAACGACGAGGTGTGCCCATCGAAACGAGTATTTCGTCATTATTTGACCCGATCCGGGCTGTTAAATTGAGCTTAGAATTTTGTGTTTCCGTTTATAATTGCTTTTAAAATCTAAAATCGTGTCAGGCAACGCCTCAAAATCGGGACAAAAGCAAAAATACTCGCTTCGATGAACAACACTCCAAACGACAATATCCAATTTGACCGATATGACGCTGTTTTGGCATTCCTCATTATATCCGTTGCCCACCTAACGGTATGTCTGTTTTTGAAATGTCTCTTTTGGCTTTAATACAGTATTTTCCAATCGGAACGTTCTATAAAGTGTTCTTTCACCTTTATTTCTCTCAGGCAACCTTTTTTTAACCAGTGGATGCCCTAGCTAAATATCCTGTGGATACTTTAGCGACAAAGTGTCCTCCGCTCTTCTTTTCCATCTCAATTCAAAACAGAACCATATTCTACATTGAAAATTTGAAAGAGTGAAGCTGTGCTTACTGGCTATTTAACGGTGTTAAAATTATATTAATTTTACTTACCGATAAAGTATGCAAATCGTAATTAATGTGTTATCATGTGAAATTTCATTTTGTCGATCAAATAAAATTCCTAAAAATCCAAAAAATTCATCGATCCAAGCTTAATAATATATATGTATTATTAGTAATTATTTACTATCCATTATTTCTGTTTTACCAATTTAACATTTCAAGCTATATTTATCGATTTATAATTCTCAATATTGAGTTATATGGACAAAATTCTCACGATTATATATTTATAGTCCCACCTGGATGAAATATTTTATAGAGACAGGCAAAGTAATTTTCGATGAGCCTGAAGAGATTAAAGTTGATATGGAAAATGCAAGTGGACTAATTACAGAGATAGATTTGTATGTCGAAATGGAAGAGACATTTCTGGAAAAACCAAGGAAAGCAGGTCTTGGTTTCCCAAATTTTCCTGATAGAATGAAAAAAAACCCTTCTTACCGATTCAGTTAGGTTACCATAAAAGTGCTAAACTTCGAAAAATTGTTACTATAGTACTATTTATAACATGCTACGTCATAGGACTACTTTCCCTTGCAGTTCATGCAAAAGTAATATTTGCAAATATGAGTATAGCTGTCTGCTTTGTAAAAAATGTGCTCGCTCTCGTCCTAGCACGATCTCTCGCTCTAATTTAGATACGGCTGTAACTAGTAGAAACTGACTGTGAATATTTTCACATAAATTCACTGAATGTGAATATTACACTTAGATTCAATAGTACTTATATTACTTAGATTAAAACACTAAGATTGAAGCATTTAGACCAATTTCAATAAGCAGCACGGGAAAATTAAGTTAGAAATATCATTCGTATTTTACACTAACCCCTGCACGCACTTTATATTTAATAAAAATAATAGAAGAGAAAGCCGATATTTAATGTGAGAATTGAGGTCTAGAAAGGGAACACACAGAACTATCGCTTGGTGTTTTACAATGTTATTGGATCTATAACTGTTATCTCGATAATGAAAAGTGATTGAGGTCTAGAAACGGAACACAGAACTATTGCTTATTGGTTAACTATGCTTGTGGGTCTATAACTGTTATAACGTAACAACGGCTACACCGTAAATTCGATAAAAAAAATACTTAACTGCAATATAAGAACGTATTTTTATTCTATGCCAACGAGGATACCCAAAGAACATAAATAAAATGAATCCGAGTTATTGGGCTTAAAAGGCTTGAAGTTCTGGTCGGAAAACCGTTGGATTACTGAAAAAATGGGGACTACTTCAGTTAATATTTAATAAGAAATGTATTATTATATTGTGTTACTATATTTTTTATGCGAGTTCCTACCGTCAAAACGCTTAGTGCTGTAATTAGTAAACTGTTTGGCACTGACAAAATTTGGATTGAAATAGAGGTCCGAGCGCTGAGATAATGGCTGTTAAATTTTGCAAGTCGCTTCAATTTTCACAAAAAGCGCGAAAACGATAATGGCCTGCCAAATTAGTTACACTGCACGTTTTTCATCGGCACTACTTTTGTATGAAGGCTATCTGAAATCCCTATAATAAGTTAAAATTTGAAGCAGATCCATCCATTCGTTCTCGAGATATTTGCGAAAGAAGAGCGTATTGACGTGTTGAGGGACAAAAGTCAATTCGGGTATCAATTGGTTAAGTGTCTCTCAGGCACCATTTTGGCTTTTTTTTGTCCACGGAGATTAATCCAACCATTTCAATCTCCAGAATTCTAATACATGTTTTGTTTTCAAAATCCCTCAGGGTGAATATGCGTTGAAACCATACAGTTTTCATTAGATTTTATTCAAAATCAAACCGCTTGTGAAGTTCAGAAAGCTTTCATAGTAAGGAAGCTTCCATTTACAGTAGCTTACCTTTGAATATTGACCATTTTTGGTGACAATAACAGTTTTAACTACTTTCGGTGCGATTTCCGTTCCGATTATGGTTACAAAGGTTATATAATCGAGGAGTAGACCAAAGCATTATTTGCATCTGCTTTTAAACGTTAGAGAAATATTGGGATATTTTAACAACAATAATACAGATTTAAAATCCAAAATACACACCTACGCGTCTTCCTTCAATAGCGTATTCCTAATAGTCAGTTATCTAATAGACTGGTCTGTATCACCTGCATTCACAATACGATTTAAATCTTAAGATCGAGTTCCTTCTTATTTAGAATGTAATAACAATGCACGTACAATCAATTACTAGAAGAATTGAGCAGCGAAAAGACAAATCTCCTGAAATAATTGACAATCGATAAAATCAAGTTTGCGAGAGAATACCACGCCTTATAACGCCTATATTGTTTGGTTCATTTTCGGTCAAAATATGCGCAATAAAATTCTAGGCGGGAATGCTGCTCGATGCTTTCCTATATAATATACAGTTGTCGTTAATTAATAAAAAAAACTTTTTTTAAAATAGTTTTCCACTATAGGTGATCTCGGGCAACCATTTAGTTTGATTCGTGATTCAAAATAATCAACTTCCGGTTTTCTTAGTCCCTATTGGATTTTCTTAATTAAAAAAAGAAACTGTGTGCAAGAAATAATAACTTTTGCCAACCTTTAAATAATATAATGCGCCTAAAACTATTTATTAGAGAGAAATGTCGTTAAACCCCTTCAAAGTAAATATACCCTTGTAAAGATTTATAAACAACATATGTGATTAAGTTATAAATGAGTATATAAGCTCTCTCCAGTATTAATTTTTTTCAATAATGCTGATTCAGATATTATATTAGATTCCAAAACATTATTTTTAATAAAATATAAAAATAGACTTGTAAATTGTGACTCCACCCGTAGTTGCCTCAGCCGTGACAGCCGCTCGCCTCAACAGCAAGCAACTATATAGTGACCACGTGGAAACAACCACCGCCATTCCTGCAACGAAAAAAAAGAACAAGCATTACCGGAAGTTCTACAAAAAACCAGGAAATTGATACTGTGCTTGCTCGATGCTGACTAAATGTTGACACGGAGAATAAACATGTAAAAGAGGTAAACGTAAGCGTTAGTAATACGCCAAAATAGTCGGCAAATAGTCAACAAATAATACAGGTAACCAGATTAGTACCTGATATTCTGCTCCATTAAAATATTCAGTACAACTCTACATTAATCAGCAATTATTATATTTTTTATAATACCAATATTTTTCGGTCTTATTTCCGGTCTGAAAATACTTTTACTAAACGCAACTGCTGCTATGCTAAATTTGTCCGAAAAATTGTCAGTTATTTTTTTAGAACCTAAAGTGGAAGGAATAGTACCTAACAGATGACAATTGAAAAAGTTCCACTTGTTTACCACTTATGACAGCTGTCTTACATATCAACACGCTGACCAGTATTTCGGGATCGAATTCTATGCGCGCCATTATTGATTAGCACACACGGCTGTGTTAGACCAGTATTCGTCCCACTGTCCGTCAGCTGCCGAACACACATTCAAGTAGTATATATACTTGGATGTCTGTCTTATTATGTGTACCTTTATAAAAAGATTACTATTATGAATATTATTATTATTTTAATAAAATATACACAAAACAGATAGAGATATTTATATAATTGACAACCGCCCCGCCTCAGTAGCAAGCAACGATACAATCATAAATATATAATGGTTTTAGGTTCAAAAGCTGAACTTTTTTGGGTTGTTAAACCAAATTAATTCGGTTCGCATATATATTTGTAGACTCATAAGTCTAAATTTACGATTATGACATAACGTTTACGCCCATCGTTCGCGCTAAGAACCAAACTATACTACTTTGAAACAGTCCGACGTTTTTGTCAATGCTATTCACAAAGTATATGTCATAATTCAGACAGGTTTCAGGAGAGAGTTAACTGACGTTATGGTTAATGAATCACTTTTGTTTTGTTCTGAGTGTTCACTGCCATCACGGTTAGGCGTAGCACAATGGAAATCACGTCTCTACAGTTATTTTTCCTACGAAACTGATTCCTATTATTATTAGTCAAAAAGGAATTCGATGAATCACAGATTTTTAACTTCTGTGCACCTTTGCGCCTATTTTCACTCGTCGACGAGTTTTCGCGTTTTAGTCGAAACTAAGCAGAGCTAGGTCGGAATGCCCCAGTACCCCCCTCAAATTCCACGCCGCTTCTTTTACGACCATTTAAGCCCGGAAGTGCTACCGAACATAGAATGTTTGCGGGGGATAAATTTTTGTACTTTTTTTACTATGTATGATGCTGTCTTAGATATTAACACGTTGACCAGTATGTCCGGAGAAAATTGTATGGCGCAGATTTTGAGAGAACTTTCCGCCCAAAGTTACAACCGGAAGTGAACCTAAGAATTAAAAATCTAATATAACAGTGGAAGTTTAAACCGGTTATCGCCATGTGTTCTCATAAAATTGATTTCAGTTTACGAACTCTTTACAATTAATTGTGTTGTTGCGTGTTTCGTTAGAGATCTTTAGTATGAAGATGTTATAGGGAAACTCGGTACCAAATCAATCCCAAATTTATGTGGGCGGAAAACTCCCACCCGAAATAGCGACGGGCACAAGCATATTGATCGTGAACAAAATCTATTGCAAAGTGTACACCAAAAGTATATAAAACGGTGTAGTAACTACTCTGGTATTAACTACAAAGTATTCTAAATGCAAGTTGCCTTACTATGCAAGCATTCTGAATGGCACAAGCAGCTTGATTTTGAATAGAATCTAATCTAAAAGGTAGGAATAGAAGGCAGTCTCACCCTCGCCATGACGCGTCATATTCGAAGTTAACTCGTAGGCGGTAAGTGGTGCACATCGTATCACATACCTATATTTATTGAAACTATGGCTTCAGCTTACATC
>SCLF01205781.1:0-17473 GCA_004367975.1 Mesochordaeus erythrocephalus
TAGAGCGTATGACCAATACATGAGCACACAAACGCTGTGGACGTTTTCGTGATGCTGGAGAAACTTTAGTATTTAGTTAATCTCCAACAAGTATACGATTTAGCAACGATCCATATTTTACGTCATTTGAACCCAGATCTTCCACCATATATGACGAGTGACGCTTCCGATGAACGTTCTGGTGCTGTATTATAAGCAATAAATTCTGAAACATTAGAGCCCCTCGATCACCAAAGCCGCATCCTTACTCAAGCAGAAAGTATCATCCTGACATCCATAAAATTGCTAATATTTTCAAGCTCCAAGATTCTCCCACGGACTTGTATCCATTTTTACGGCGGAAATCTTCTTTGCAAAAACGTAAGTAGACGTTCATAGTAACTGTACCTAAATTTCTATATAATTTCCTTATCAAAATTCCGAATATAGCACTAAAATGACTTACTTCTAGTCTGAACAATAAGGTCTTTCGGGCTTTGATTTCTAAGTTTGAACCGATCGTCCTAAAAAATGGAATTGATTTGGTTTAGGCACTGATTTGGGTCAGCCAGTTTATTTAGTAAGTATATCTTCCAATATATTCGAAATAATGACTATTTGACACATTCATGTCTACCATATTTATTTCCAAATTTTTAACTTAGACTTGTATATATTTGTATGTACTTAATTTCATAACCGAGGGTGAGCTCATTGTCGTTAGTGAGAGTGTTTTCCGATGTTTTTAATTACGAAAGTTTTGATGGTTACTAATGGTACATCATATATGATGTACCATATCACGGCCATACCAGGGCCTTTAGAGATACATTTTTAGTGATAAAATGTGTTGGAAATTATATTTGTAATTTATGGTATTATTATTACCTCATCATTACTATGTAACGATAAAAAAAGTTTGGTTCGCGAAATGTTTTAACGAATGTTTAGAAGTAATGCCATTACCCATTGAACATTGTTTACGTGACTTAAACCCAGAAAGAGTTCTTCAGAAATGTTTTTCTATAAACATCATTTAGTATATTTTTGTATACTTCTAAATTATAATTTAGAACTTCAGAATTGATCAATCAGTAACCCGTACCTTGTTTCCAATACACGGTCATATTAGTAAGGATCCTTGTACAGAGAATCCCGCCAGGCAGCCATATAAATAAATATGTCTTAAGCTATTAAAATGCCAATCGCGGCTACCGAGAAAACGTAGATTATATAAATAATGAATGGGGATTATCTAAGGATGTGATTGCAGTATATAGTCTGCAATAGAGTTCACTAATAATTTCATTATAATCAAGATGCTTACGTCCATCGCTATTTCTGGAGAGCACTAGGTAGAGGTGGATGGAATTATATAATAAACGCAAAATATAATGCATAAAACAAATATAATGTAACATATATCAATAACATTCAACCGATATGTATTAAATAACCATAATTGTATTTTATGCAAAGGAGTTTTGTTACGAATGTATTGTTGAACTTAATACAGATTGGTGTATTATAGGTCACTATCTGAAATGTTAAGATTGAATTGTGAGGCAAAATAAATATCGTCCAATAATATGAGTCTTCTCCCTAAACGCGGTACAGTGTCATTATAATACTGCATAAAATTTAATTAAAAAAAATGTTTGACGAAATCTCGCTGAAGATAAATTAATTCGGCTAAATATAAAATGGTATATTGAAGACGGTATAGCTGATAAGCAGCAGGTTTTTTACCAACAAAAATAAATATAATATAAATATGTTATCGACGGAATGGCCATCGGAAATATATTGTTTGCAATCAACCCACAATCAAGCTGCTTTTGCCCTTCTGCTTTTTTGCATATTGTGGCAGCTTCAATTTTCAGCAGCTTGTAATCATTACTACTGAATGTTGACCAATTTGGTTACAAATTTAAGAATGTTATCTCCCATCAGTGATATTTCCGATCAAAATATTGTTGTAAAAATGATGTACGGTCGCGATGCAAAAACTGTCTAGTCGTAGGCGGAATTTCCGTCTGTCTAATTCGTTAATGGTCCCAAGTATTTGGATTAAGTACTACTAGGAGTTGACTCGTATATTTGTTCACGCGCCAATTGATCACGCGGATCAAGGGACCTAATTTCCGTACACCTAATATCTCCGCGCTTCTCCAAGGGCTTCTTTACATCTTCGTTTAAACGCCAATGGAATCTATTTGATATTCATACACTTTTGTATGCTGTATTTTATTTTTCTTACAGAAACTAATCGAGTTATTGACAGGATCACTTGATACTGATTGCTCCCCGTATATGAGCAGCCTTACTTCAGAACATCAGAATGCAGAGTTAATCGCATCGTCTTTTCTTAAAACATCTCTTTTGGTTTTAATACAGTATTTTCCAAAGGGAGTCCTGTACTAAGTACTTTTGATCCATTAAATTCCATTGTCTCAGCCGTAAATGGATTTTCTTAATTAAAAATAAACTGTACTTTCAACTATTTGTTCCTTACTGAATTCATGAAAAAATAGTAACTTTTAGCAACGTTAAGTAGTTTAATAGGCCGAAAACTGTATTTTTCTATATTCGAAAATAATTAAACCTCTTCTACATTAAAGTACTTGTCTCGAGAACGCCGCAATATTTTGTAATTAAATTTCCATACATAGGTATCATTATATCGCCCAGGAAAATATTGGACCCGATCAGTTAGTTGACTGTCCCTCAGCCCAACCATTTTAGTCCTAAAGTACCGCCGGAAGTGTCAGCTAAAAACAGGAAATTAATTATTGTGAATCGTGAGTGCCTAGTTGAAAAGTAACCTAAAACATTTAGATACCTAGAGGTACTTGACATATTAGGAAATGGCATTAGGAAATGAATATTAGGAAATTCTGCTTTTTACAATTTAAGAATGCTGTATCTTAGATAATAAAACATCGGGCTAGCATTTTATTGCGCTTATTTTAGGGTACCCATCGACCAGGAATTTTAAGCGGACGTGAAGCTAAAATTATAAATACGAAACTTTGTAGAGGTATTGGCCGAGCAACAGTTTAGGCGACACAGAAAATAAGCCTGTTAAAGCGCTCGGAGCATTTATTTTATTGTTGACGAAATATATGAAACACGGCTATCAAATCTGAACTCAACCCCCTCCTGTAGAAACTGATAGCTTAACCAGATTCATTGAGTGTTATAGAGTTTTTTCTTGCGATCCGAATCTGTTCTCGGATTATGCATAACACAGCGGCGTAGTTAACCCCCTAAAGTCAGAACTTGAAAAATACCTTTTTTTGAAAAAATGTTAATGTTAACTCGTCGGGGCATGGCAGCAGTTAAATGTACTCGATTAAGTAGACTTCAAGGTATCCAGTAAAACATTGAAAACATACTATGATAATTTGTTTTAAATCTATGGACCTCTTAAGTCACATTATCCAAAATGGACCTACTTGACTTTGAGCGTCCTAAACTTTAGTTTTTACGATGTCGAATTTTTAGTGAAAATACTTTGGGATCTTGGCATGTCGTCTAAATCATAACAAAATAGAAGAGCAGAAAATGCGTGATTTTGTAACTTGTTGCAAATTTGTACTTTAGAAATTCCATTTTGGACTATAACTAGGTCACGTGTTAAGCATTCCGAGTCGGTCCTTTGAGAAGAATTGAAGCGGGAATCGTGACGCGTCGAATAAGCCCACACTCCCGAAATAACATGTTTTACTTCTAGTGGAAGTAAGTTCAGGGCAGATTTGATAGCCGTGTGAGATTGATTTTGATAACCCGAACATACAAATAGTACCCAAGACACGTGTAGGTGTGTATTTAGGGTTTCAAATTGCTTGATATTAGGATATAAAGATGAGCATATTCATTAAACATTTGAAATCCCTTCTTTTCCGGATTTCTGAAGGTACTAGTTTTTTTGTTTGTGGTCAAGTGAGTACGGATGCAGTTCAGGACTGTTCGTTTTACAGTTCAATATACTTTTCATTTCCTCTCTGACTTCTTACAAAGGACTTCTCTGCTGAAGTTATTCGTCTTCTAAGACTGTATTTTTAGCGATTTCCACCCTCCTTGTTTTTTCTCCATCTTTCTTTATTCCCTCACTGATGTTCTCTTTTCCCTTTCCATTTGGCCTTCCGACCCGTTTCCTTCCTTCCTCCTTCTTTCCTTCCTTTATTCTGTTACTACTTCCTAACTCTATTTCGGTTTTTTCTCTATCCTGGTTTACGACTGGCCAAATTTGCCCCGATTTTTACTTGAGTCCATTTCTCCTTCTCTATATCTTCTCTATACCTTCTCTATATCTCATTCTTTTCTGTCGTTTTCTTTCTCATTTTCTTTCTCGTTTTCTTTGTTCTGGCTTTTTACTTTTTTTTCCTTCCATATATGGTTTCAACTCTTCTACCCTTCGATTTACCCCCTTATCATCTACGTTCCTTTTTCGCATTTTATATGATTTAACCCCCCATATACCTCCTCTATTATGTATGGCCTTTAAACCTAAATAGGCCCATCCTGTCTTTAATTACACATCTTCATCTTCTAAATATGATTCGAAGTTTGTCCTTTCGTGTCGTTGCACTCTTACTTCTTTTTCTTTCTTCATCCTTCTCCACGCTTCTTCGTAGAGAGTTATTAATTGGTTCGTGATGTGCGCTGCTGAGCGGTCCATTAGGTCGTGGTAGGCCTCTAGCGTCTCCTTTACTAAGTACTCGGGAATAATTTGTTTTTTCTTTCCTTCTATTCTGATGACCAACTGATCTTCTACATCTATTGTTATTTTCTTCCGCATTTGGTATTATTTCTTTTGGCCATTCCTCTTCTGTTACGGACTTCCTGATTTCTTTTAGATGGTCATCTTCTTCTTTTGCATTTTTCATTTCCGTTTGGGTTTTTCGTACGTTATTCACTCTTCGTTCTTCTTCCAGTACTAGACTTTTCATGCTCAGGTAATCTGAAACCATCATTTCTTTTGGATATTATTTCGAATTCACCTATTTCTACGAGGTGTTTCGCAATTTTATCCTTTTGGGCGGTTTCCTTTGTTATAGTGGAAATATTGAATAAATTAACATTGAAGAAACAGATATTTAAGCAGTCTTGTTGCTGTTTCCTCCTAAGCCTATGTTTCCCTCATAGGCCTATTTACTGTGGGCCTCTAGCGCCGAATTACGCCTTATCGCCAACTTTATGCAATGTGTTTTATGGTGACGTAACTTTCCTCCCCTATTACCCTAATTTATTCCCCCAATTTCGTCTTTTTTTAACCTTTGGGGTCAATATCCGTAATATACGGTCCCCTTAAGTTCCTCCTTTTTACCATGACGTCCAAAATGGACACCTATTAATTTCTAAGAATACGCCTCTTTTCAGGGTCCCTTAGAATCCTATTGTTATTTACATATATAAGCGTATACAAATATAATATTTACAAGTATGTACAAATATCACGGCACTTTCACATTTTGTTTTGTTTTTAATTTTTTCTTGGTATTTTCTTGTTAGTTTTTCGTCTTGTTGTTCTTTGTCGTCCTCATGGTACTCGGCCCAAGTGTCACCATAACTATAAGGACCCCGATAGTTATTAAGAGGAATTACTATAACTTTACATTTCACCAAATATTGTCATTTTCCGTCAAAAGATTATACAGAATTATCGGCGATCAGTGTAATTTTTAGATACAAATATATAATTCCAGCGTTGATTAGCGGCACTTAACGTGCACTTAAGATAGTGAAAATTACTTTTGTGAAGAAACGTGCAGAACGGTAAAGAAATGCATGTTATATCCTTTACTACCTAGGGGTGCCATTTTCTGCTGATCGTTTCGAGTGAGTAGAATTCATTCTAGTTTACCCATGTTTTTGTTTCATCTTAGCTTAACATATCCTGTGGATACCCTTTAGGGACATATGTCCCTACGCTCTTCTTTTCCATTTCAATTCAAAACGGAGCAATATTTTCGGTTCAAAATTTGAACCAGGGAAGCTTGTTAAAATTATATATAGCATTCAAATAATATTTTCTCGGCAAATATATGGCCAGAAGTCCAAAAATTTCAGGGTACCTAGGTACCTAGCTTAATAACAGATATGTATTATTGGTAATTGTTTTGTAATTAATTGTTATCTATTTATTTACAAACACGCCCGATAAAATAAGGGTTACAAGGCGAAATTTCATTTAAATAATATTTTCTCGATCAAATAATATGCTTAAAAATCCAAAAAATTCAGCGTACCTAGATATGTTTTATTATAAATTATTGTAAATTATTTGTCAGTATTTCGTACCTTTTTGATTATATTCCTCGTATGGCAATTATAAAATTTCACATTTTTAAAGTGTCTTATTTCCCCCAAAATTGGTCCCATTCAACGTGCAAGGATGTCCGCTACATTTATTCTCGAGCGCCAGCTTGATTGGCTCGAAAGTGGGCTAATTCGACGCGCCATGGCTCCAGCTTCGGTTCTTCTCAAAGGACGGACCCCGAATACTTACCACGTGATCTAGTTATAGCCCAAAATTGGAATTTATAAAGTAGCAATTTTCAAAAAGTGAACAAATTACGAATGTTTTACCTTTCGATTTATTATGATTTTGAAAACATGCCAAGATCCCATAGTATGTTCATTACAAATTTGACCCGAAACAGCAGCATAAAAACTAATGTTTGGGACGGTCAAAGTCAATTTTGTCTATTTTGGCAATGTGACTTTCGAGGTCCATAAGTTTAAAATCTGAGTACATTTTCGATACCTTTATTGGATTCCCTAAGGTCTACTTAATCTAGTTCAGTTTAGTGCGATGACCTTCCATACACCTATGAGTTAAACACTAACGTTTTTTTTCAAAATAGTCTTTTTCAGGTTTTACTTTAGGGAGGTTAACTGTACGACCCGTATAATTTCTGATAGTCTGGGACAGATTCTGAACCGCAAGGGAAGACGCTATCAGACCCACTAAGTCTCGTTAACCGACCAGTTGCTCTCTGGCATAGGGTATTTTTGACAAGCGTGCGTCATAGGAATGCTCTCTCTTGCAGTTTATGCAAACGTAGTGTTTGCGGAGATCAGCATAGCTGTGTGCTTTGTAAAAAATGTGCTCGTTCTCTTCCTAGCACGATCTCCCTCTCTCTAATTTAGACACGGCTACACCTTAAATTCAATAAATAATACTAAAAAGCAATATAATGCTTTGCCAACAAGGACACCCAAAGAACATTAATAAAATGAATCTGAGTTATTAGGATTAAAGGACTTGGAGTTATAGTCGGAAAACCGTTGTATTTCTGAAAAAAACCCGACATTGCTCCAGTTTATATTCAATAAAAAATGTTCTCTAGATGATAAGACCGCCATGTTTTGTATATATGAGAATCATAAAAGGGAAAAAGACTGACAAAATTTGGATTGAAATAGAGGTCCGACCGCTGAGATAATGGTAGTTTTTCACCGCCACGATTTGTCTATGAAGGGTATTTGAAGTCCCTATAATGTGTGAAAATTTGAAGCAGATCCATCCATTCGTTCTCGAGATTTTTGCGAAAGAAGAGCGTTTTTGACGTATTAAGGGACATATGTCCCTAATGGGTATCCACTGGTTAACATGATTAAACTAAAAATAAATTATACTCACTCGAAAAGAACAGCAGAAAAATGGCCCCACTAAGTTGTAAAGGATATAACATTTACCGTTCTTAAGTGCACTAAGTAAGTTGTACAGACACTTTTTTATCACGACAAATCTATAAGGGCTTGGTTAAAATTAACTCCCAACATCACCTATTAAATCTGGGGTGACTTAGGTTTATCGAGCACTTGATGACGTCATCACTTTTTAGATACCAGTTACGAACTCTCCATGAAAACGTCTACCAATTTATCCCATGAACGGATACAATACAAGGTTCAACAAATGTTCCATTTATAGAACACGTGATTATTCTGACGTAAATTAACACCCATATTTAATATTCAATTTTATTCAGTGTGGCAGAACGGTAATTGCGTAGCCTTATAAGCATGCTACTAAATAGCGAATAATGAAATTTAACCTGGAAGCAACAAATGTATATAGACATACTCCGTAAATGATTAGTTCAGCTCCATATCTAGTTATTTTGTTGTCCATTGCCAGTCGACTAAGGTTATACGCCTTATAATATAAGGCTTAATATATAAAGCTGTAATATAAAGTAATAATAATAAAGCCGTTTGCGGTTATTTTCTGCTTACATATTTCAGTAGATCGTATTTCATTGTACTTTGTCTACCCGTTCATATTTTTGTTTATCAACAAATAGGATGAAAGTCTTTGCACGACGTGTCTTTTAATTTGTATTGTACTAATAGAATCGCCTTTAGTGACTCAACAGAAAGCTTATTCCTCTCATTGGTCCACTGGCTCTGCATCAGGGAGAAAACCCTCTCAACATTTTCATTGTGAGAGGGAAGTGCAAAGACAAACTGTGCAATCTTCAATATTTCAGAGTAACATTCGATGCTTTTTGCCTTCTCAAAATATTTGGTCACTTCTGGTGCGCCTGCAGGTCACTGAATTCCTCATCGTTGTTGTACCTTTCGGTGAATTTCTTTAGATTGCTGACCGGGTAAAAACATTTGACATGGCTGGAAACATCTGCCTGGTAATAAGGACAGCCACCTTGTCTTGCTTTGAGAAAGCATCCTTCTGTAGTCAATGCCAACAACATCACAGTATACCTTCAGGTTCTCAGTGCGCACTGTGTATATGCTGGGGTACTGGTAGATTTTGAGCATGATAGACTCAATGTCAATATCAATCGTGTTTGCCCCATGATGAACACAATCGATCAGATTCTTGTTCTACAACAGCCTCTTCAAATTTTCAAGTACATTCCTTCCCCACTCATCACGTCGGATTCCTCCAAAATTGGCTCGAATTGGCTCGAAAGTGGGCTTATCCGACGCGTCACGACTCAAGCTTCTTCTCAAAGGACCGACCCCGAATTCTTAACACGTGACCCAGTTATACGCCAAAAAAGGTACATATTTTCAAAAAGTGACAAAATCACGAAGTTTTCACTGCTGCAAAAACCCGGACAAACATCGTCTCCCTCCATGGATCACGGACGTCACCCATCCATTTTTTGACGTCATTTTCATCGGCAAAACCGATTGCCCCCCCGAATGACATTATATTGTCGTACACAATGTAATCAACTTGGCTTCAAATTAACACCTTAGGCAGAATTTGGGTGTTTTTAGAGTATCCAGAATGGACACTTTACGAATTTTCTATGAAAAGCGTTTGAAAAGCGTTATCCTAAAGCCTTTTTAAGATTAAAAATATACAAACAAAATATTTACAGTACAAAAATATATTATATACGTAATTTACATAAGAAGTGAATTTTGTGAAATTTTTTTCGTTCATGCCCGATCTTGGCCCATCGTTGGCTCGTTGCCATCATATCCTTGCTCCACCATACCATCGTTCGTGTTTCTGAGGTTTACACGCCTCAACGTACCCCTAGCAACGGTCCTCCATCTCTTTTTTAATCGACTTTGTCGTATTTCTGTAGGTTAATCATTTCCCGTTGCTAGCGACGTCAGCGAGTCATCCTCGACTATCTCCGCCTCCACAATGGTGACATTCTTCTGTGGCTGCTGAGGCAATCGAGGACCCCCTAGGGTACCGTTTAAAACTTTTTTTGTCGTTTTGATTTGGTGTCCATTCTGGATACCCCGTTTTTCTCCGACCTCATCTCCCAATCTCCGCGACGTATCTCTGTCCCGTTTTTAGTTTCGCTTCGGGTTCTTTTCAAACGACCGCTCTGCTGATGTTCTTCTTACCCGCAGTTGGTATCTACTTCTACCGGCCTCCACCTGTATTTTTCGTCATACTGTTGGTGTCCAGCATTTGCTAGTTTCTTTAATTCCCTCGTGACGATCTTTTCCATTTTGGTTTTTTCTTCGGGATTCAAATTTGGGTTTTCCACTTTATCCTCCAATATGGTAGATATCATCCTCCGCCTCCTTTCCTCTTTGTCCTCTCGATCTTCTTCGTCCTTCTACACTTCCTTATTGCGGACCACTCAATCTCGTCCACCATATTTGATCTTTGATCGTCTTGTTCTTCTTCTTCTTCGTTTTGACTTTTTTCACCCGCTGTGTCACCTTTTTCACCATATTGTACCACTTCCGAAATTTCTTCCACCTCCATCGGAATGTTTCTTTTTTCACCCGTAAGTCTCCGGTTCGTTCCTCTGCCTGTTCTTCTGTATTTCCGGTTATGTCTCTCGACTGCCCTTCAATCAGGCTGAAATTCGCTCGACTCATTTTCTCCTTTTCTTTTTTCGCCTTTTCTTTTTTCTATCATCTCCAGATCTCCTCACTAGTTCCGGACTTCTAGTTTTCCCGCTATCATCTGATTTACAACTCTGGTTTTTGTCTTTTCATCGTTTCTTTTTTTCTGTCGTTGGTTTCTTTCTGCGTTTTCGTCCCGTTTCCAATGTTGCCAGTCCCAATATTCGTCTTAATCCTCTTTAATTTTGTAGGGCCCTTAATATCGAAATGGTCCCACTCGGTCTCGGATTAGTTCTGTTTCGTTTTCGCAGTAGGGTGTGAAATTTCTTCTGGCGTGTCTTTTCACCCTCTCTTCTTTTGTTTCTATGATCTTCTCTTTGTTCTGTCTTCTTACTTCTACTACTTCTTTCTTCGTCGTGTTTCGGAATACAAATTGGTCGTTACCATTTCCCCCCTTGTATCCGGTCTCTACTTCGAACGGCGTAAAACCAGTTGCCTCATTTGATATATGGTTTATGCCGTGAAGTACTTCCGGAATAAGCTCGTCCCAATTTTGGTAGTATTTTGGGAGGAGCTTATTCTTCAGAGTTTGGTTCGCTCTCTCTACTAGTCCATTGGCTTTAGGATTGTAGGGAGAGGAATGGTTGGAGGAATAGTCCGCCAACTCCGGCAAATTCCGTGCCATTGTCGGACATTATTGTCTCGGGATATTTGGGCGAATTACAAATCCACCTCCTTAACTCATTAACACACTAGAATATAACGATGACCCGCGTCTGTTTTCGCTAAAGGGCCAATTAGATCAACTGCCAAAATGCTCATCTCAGCAGGCGTTATTCAAACCATTTGTATTTTTCGTCCTTCTGACTCATCACGGTGTCCAAAATGGACACCCTCACCTTTTTCTTCCATTTCATCCGACGGAATATTGCGACTCAAATAATCCGAGACTAACATTTCGGCAGATGTTTTCGACTGGATTCTATATATGAATTCACTTAGTTCCGCCAGATGCTTGGCTATTTTCACCTTTTCGGCCGAGAGCTTTTTCGCGCAGGCTAGACCTTTGGAGTTTTTCCACCACGTAAGCTCCCGTCCCAACAGGTACATTAGCCATATTCTTTTCCCTAATATGCAATCTCACCTGGCTGTCTGTGAAGATCTTGGAGAAAAACTCCACTGCTCGCAGGCACTCAGGTGAGTGTGCATGGGTCTCGGTGGCCAATTCGATATCATGTTGGTGCCAAAATTGGCTCTTCCTTTTTCTTTGTTCGCTTTCTCCGGCTCCATACAGACGTATAGTACCGGCCCATGGCTTTCTCGGATGCATCACTTTCGAGAATAAATTCATCTCTCAAAGTGTCCGGTATTTGTAGGTGTAGAGTTTCGTGAACAATGATGTTTTTTAGGCTCTGCAACGATTCGTCCGCTTCCACCGCTTCCAACTCCACAAAATTTTGCTTCTTTGATCAGAAATACCGATTTTCGGGCCTTTATCTGAAGGCCCTTATTTCTCCATAATTTCCATTGTTTTTCTTAGTTGCTTCAAATTTTCTTTTTCGTCCTTATCATGGATGAAGCAGTCGTCCATATATATGACCTGGGTCTCGAGGGCGTTTCCCTCCAAAGTCAGGTCCATACACCTTTGAAAATGACCTCGGGCATTTTTGGTTCCCATCGGCATCCGGGTGAACCTAAACTACCCCAGCTCATTTCCGCAGGTTAGCACTCCCGCTTCTTCCGTTATTGGGATTTGGTGAAATCCCGCTGCTTGATCTATGCAATTACTAGTCGATAATCACCGTTGGGTTTTTTCACTAATAACGTAGGGCTATTCCAGGCACTACATGTCCTTTTCATTATCCCTTAGTTTATGTTTTTTTTAATCATTTCCCTCATTTGAGGTCTTAGAGCATACGGCGTTCTGTATATCTGTGATGCTATAGGGCCCGATTGCTCTACGTGAACTTCAAAATTGGGAATATTGGCTAAACCCGGAGGAACAGGAAATTTTTTGCGAATTTTTTTTACGATTTCTTCGATTTCTCGCTTTCCTTCATCCGTAGTTTCCTCTCCTATTTTGATTTCTTCCATTATTTTCATGAACCGCGTTTTTCCATCTTCATGTTGTTTGTTCTCTTCTGCGTACGTTTGTGTTACCCGCTCTCAACTCCTCCCTTTTTTCGCAGCATGGTATCGGTATTTCCAGTTTTTTGACTATTTTTCGAACTTTTTCGACCTCCAGTTTGTGGTATTCGTCCATATCATTATATGGGTTTTCCACGTTTTCCGGGCCCACCTCCACAAAGCGTAGGTTTTTTTGGTCGTCGTGAACCGCCTGTTTTTTCGTATTTCACTCTTTTCGCAAATAGCGTTTTTCATCGGCCGAGCTACGCAATCTGCGTAGGTGTGCCCACCTGAGCGTGGGCTTAGCGTCTTCGTCATGTCCTCCTCTATCCCCCCGAATTTTCACCTCCGTGGCACCCCTAGGGCCGATTTTCCAATTTTTTTTTTCATCGGTCGAAAACACGCCTACGTTTTCCTAAATTCGACTATTTTCGGTCGGAATCGGGCTCACCGAAGCTCTGCGCACCCACTCACCGGTTTTCAGCTCACTCGGAGAACTTTGAAAGGCCGGTAAGTTTTTACCCCGGGTCTGGCCTTCATAACTTCTCTGAAAAAGTCGCATCCAATGTTGCTTCCAACCCGAAATTTTCAAACCGGTCCCCTAGGGTCGTGTGGGAGCGCATTCGATCGGGAATTAGGAGGTGTGACATTTTGCGGTTCTTTTTTGCCTTTTTTCTTCATTTCCTCGCAAATTACCCGGTCTTCGTCGTGGCCTTCAATCAGCGTTATTTTCGCTAGTGGTTGCCCTTTCCGTATTTGTAACATTGCAAATACCTAACGGAAACTGCTCCCACTGACGGTGCTGATAGAGTGCCTTGGCGAAATCAAACCATTTATTCGACCTTCGGATTCAATCATAACCCACCTGGACGTGGGTGGTTTATTGATTGATCCGTTTATTATTATTTCGGACCTTGGCTGAACCACTATGACCCTATTGTGCACGACCCCCCCTACATAATCTAGAATTAATTTCCCGTATTTAAATAGCAGGCCTGTGCCCAAAATTGGTATACAATTATTCTACGTAACAAAATTTTGTTATGATAATTTTGATGATAATTCGAGGGGGGCTAAACTGTTTTTTTTATTAATTTTGTTTTTCACTCTTAAAAATATATTAACATATATCAGAAAATGCAGCATTAAAAATTCTGCAGGAATATGTGAAAAATATATTCAGCAGATTCAGCAGATTCGCTTGTCTGCCGAATGGACTAGTTCATGATCGATATAATATAATTACATATATTCTCTCATGAAGTGCGCCGTACTGTATATTTTAATGCTCTCATACCTAGCTCCTTCCATTCCTGTTTGAATTTTCTTTTTTATTATTTTTACTGTTATTTTCTTTTTTATATTCAAACAAATTTAATTGGCCATACCATAATTAATATAGAGCAAACACTAAACAGAGGAATCACTGCGTAAGATAGATAAGCAATAACATATATAAGTAACACAGATAATTAACATAGATAATTAACATGGATAATGAAAATATAGATAACCAAATAATATTGGTAGAATAGCGTTAAAATTACTCAGTAATATTAACTGTTTCGGTATTTTTCCAGTTTTAAATTTGTCTGTCTCACTGTATAATCTAGCAGTGTTATATGCATTGATATTATCCTGGCTTGGCTTCTGGGACACATGTGTCAAAAGGGACCCCCCGGTCTAGGTAGCAAGAGCTCGGTTAACGGGACTTAGTGGGTTTGATAGAGTTTTTTCTTGCGGTTCTAATCCGTTTTCAGAATGTCCAAAATTATACTCCTTCGTACAGTTAACCTCCAAAAACCCCTATTTTACTTCTTAAAATTACCATAACTTGAGAAGAATCAATTGCACGCACTTTTGGTAATGTAAAACTTTGACCGTGAAGGGTATCATCAAATTTTAAGGATATTTGCTAGATTTTCTGATAGACCCGTTATGTGGGGTGGGCGAATGTCATTTCGTAGGCGAATGTCATTTCGTGAAATATGTCGGATTGGCTCAAAAATGGCTCATTCTACGCGTCATGACTTCTTCTCAAAGGACCGACCCCGAATCCTTAATACGTGACTCGTTATAGTGACAAAAAAAATGACAAAATCACGAATTTTTAACTTTTCGATTTTATTATGCTGAAATATTAAATCTCGAAATTGGAAACAGATTAATTCACAATTATTCTCATGCGACAATTATTCTCTCGACCAAGTTTCCGGCGTAAATTTTAGAATTATACAATTCTATGGTTCTTGTAAACCGTAAAAAGTTGCATTTCCTTAATGTGCCATTTCCAAAGTACATAAGGTGCCTAATTTTTGTAAGATACTATCAACTTGAGATATCTACGGGCCACAACTCGGTATGATTCACGCTGAAAAATAATCAACTTCCGGTACACCAGGAGCTGGCACTTCTGGCGATACTTCCGGTCAAACAATGTTGCACAAAATTCTAGATAGAATTATGGCGGGCAATTACACATTCAACCATTTATAAGGCCTTAAAAACGCTGAATATCCTCTGTCAAGCACAGTACGATAACTAATTGCCGTGGTTCGGTCCAATAATTTTTTACATTTTCCGTCTTAGAGTAGCCTCTTGGGGAGGTAATTTAGTGAATATACATATATATTCTATTTTAAATATTAATTACGAATAATTTGTACTGTAAACTCCATAATATTGGATTATTTTTTAAGTCCGAACCCAGAGCAATAGGATATATGATTTTCAAATTATTCATCTGATCTTAACCAGCTAAGACTTATAGTAAGAAATAGTGCCATAAATATATTTGAATAGGGTTTTATGGCGCGTTAAATGAAATGTGACATTTATCTCCTCAACGTTATTTAACTTGAACGTAACATGAAGGATTCGCCATAATTGAAATGCATTATTTCTAGTATTTAGCACATTTTGACCCATTTCTGAATAGTCCCAAATCGTTAATTTGGCGGATGTGGGTTCGATATGTAAACAAGTAGCTAAACCTACGGGTGTCTCGCGTCTGCATTTCACGCAACCTCAAGACTGTTTAACGTTAAAGTAAGCTTACAAGCGGATACTTTACATCAAGTATATTCCCTCCTATTCAAATATCTTTATTACACTATGGGTTAATCCACGTCTTCCCGGTTAAAATAAATTGGTCAAAATGCGCTAAATACTAGAAATAATGCATTTCAATTATGGCGAATCCTTCATCTTATGTTCAAGTTAAATACGCTGAAGAGATAAATGTCACATTGCATTTAACTCGCGATAAAACCCTATTCAAATATCTTTATGGCACTCTTTCTTACTGTAAGTCTTAGCTGGTTAAAATCAGATCAATCATTTGAAAATCATATATCCTATTGCTCTGGGTTCGAACTTAAAATGAATCCAATATATTGAATCATTTATATTATGGAGTTTACAGTCTAAATTATTCGTAATTATTATCTAAAATAGAATATATATGTATATTTACTAAATTACCTCCCAAACAGGCTACTCTAAGACGGAAAATGTAAAAAATTATTGGACCCAACCACGGGCATTAGTTATTGTACTGTGCTTGACAGAGGATATGGGCCGGTTTTCAAATTGGTCTAAATACCTTGCCTGAGAGATATCAAAATCATCAAAATTCAGTTTCTTAGATTCTGTTGATGTTTCGTCACAACACCGTTGATGGAATTATTTTAAATGCGACATATTACGTACATAGGAGCGGCCAGTATCCGGTTTTCCAGCGAGGTCGAACCTGGCATTTCCTCTCTATGGGACCAATAGCAATCGAAACAGTGTCTGCTTGATGGCACCACGGTTCACATCGATTATTTTAAAGCGGTTTTTTTGTCGAATGACTTGACAAGCTTCATTTTCAACATTAAATGCCGGATAGGCCATTTAACTTAATTTATTGCTTAATAGGGCATTTACTCAACATACTCAACATCATACTTAACATTTGTAAGAGTTTGAATGTTTGACTTGCCCCATAAATTGCGCGTAGAATGTTATGCAACAATTTTAGACCGGAAGTAACACCGGAATCTCACCAAATTGTTACACGGGAAGATACTTGGTAGAAAATAACGTAGAAAACCGGTATATTAAAAGTCCACCTTATCGATCGATCAGCACTTTATTTCCCATATTTTACACACCTATCCAGAGTGCTCCCCTCCCCCCTTCATGAAGCACCTAAACTTTTAACGAGACTTAGCCAGTCTAATAGAGTTTGTTATTGCGGTTCCGAATCTATTTTCAGAATGTCCATATTTATACGCCTTTTAAAAAGTGAAATATTGTGAAATTTTAAATTACCATAACTTGGGAAGAATGAATTGTACGCACTTTTGGTAAGGTAAAATTTTGATGGTGATGCCAAACCCTATAACATAACAAATTTTAATGGTATTTGATAGATTTTCTCATAGACCCGTTATTTAGTGATTTCGTGAAGTATGTTGGATTGGCTCGAAAGTGGGCTTATTCGACGCGTCATGACTCAAGTTCCAATTCTTCTCAGAGGACCGACCCCGAATTCTTAACAAGTGACCTAGTTATAGCCCAAATTTTCAAAAAGTGGCAAAATCACGGCTTTTTGACTTTTCTATATTTTTATGATTTAGAAAACATGCCACGATCCAAAAGTATGTTCACTAAAACTTCGACTCGAAACCACGTCGTAAAAGCTAAAATACAGGAATAAGTGTGTCCATTTCGACAATGTGACTTTCGAGGTCCATAGCTTTTATGGGGGGCCTAGTTATTCTAGAACCATTTAGTTCCGTTAGCTGCCATGCTCCCGTGAGTTAAAATTAACGTTTTAAAAAAAGGTCTTTTTCACCTGTTTGTATACATTTGGACATTCTGAAAATAGATTTGGAACCGCAAGAACAAACTCTATCAGACTGGCTAGGTCTCGTTAAAAGTTATGGTGCTTCCTGAAGGGGGGAGGGGCCACTCTGGATAGGTGTGTTTTAGTGAAAGACTTTCGAGACAATCGGACATACTTCCCGAATTCACATTTTTGACTTCTAGTGGCTATAACTACTTACCAAATCTACCA
>SCLF01206893.1:0-17468 GCA_004367975.1 Mesochordaeus erythrocephalus
CACCTCTCTAACAGAAGTTATGGTCCAATTTGTGATCGTTTGTGCCGAGCGGCACGGAATGCAGCGTACGGGTTAATATATATTTTTATAATAGCTTAGTGTGGTATATTTTCGAATTAATGTCAGACTCAGTGGGATACCCCAAACGTAACCATATCTCTCAGGCACTTTTTTGATCATTTTTGGTCACGGACCCTGTTTTTAAGGTCATAGGCGTTTTTGAATGTTTTATTGACTCCCCAAATTGGCGTGGGATTTTTTGGAACTATTTTTAGACCGGAAGTAACACCGGAAATGACAACTGAAAACCGGAGGTTAATTATTTTTAATCGCGAATCACACCAAATTGTTGCCCGAGACGACCTCTAGTGGAAAACTATCTTTCAAATACATTGTTATTAAATATAAAATAAGAAGGGACGCGATCTTAGTATTTTTATCGTATTGTGAATGCAGGTAATACAGACTAGTCTATTAGATAACTGACTATTAGGAATACAGGAAAACATGAATACAGAAGCGAGACGCGTAGAGTGAACCATAGGTGTC
Organism: Mesochordaeus erythrocephalus; assembly: GCA_004367975.1. Taxonomy (NCBI): domain Eukaryota; kingdom Metazoa; phylum Chordata; class Appendicularia; order Copelata; family Oikopleuridae; genus Mesochordaeus; species Mesochordaeus erythrocephalus. The sequence goes on from SCLF01206893.1 coordinate 550, forward strand.
TATTTTGGGTTTTAAATCTGTATTCGAGGTATTATTGTTGATGTTAAAAATTCCGAATATTTCTCTAATGTTTAAAAGAAGATGAAAATAATTCTTTAGTCTTATCAACTTCTCAATTACATCCTCTTTGCAACCATAATCGGAGCAGAAATCGTACTGAAAGTAGATAAAATTGTGTAATTTTCACCAACATTTTCAAAATTGTCAAAATTGGCAACATTCATTGGTAATGACTAGAAACTACTGTAAAGTCAAGCTGCCTTACTATGCAAACTGTATGGTTTCAACGCATATTCACCCTTAGCGTTTTTGAGAACGACACATATATTCTCACTGCTCAAAAAGAACCAAATTGGTGCCTGAGACATACTTGAAAAAGGGTGCCTGAGAGATATGAATATATTAATGGTTCAAAACGCCTTGCGCGATACGAGGAGGTGTGAGTTCGAGTCTCATGGTGGGACACAAGTTTTAGAGAGTTACAGTTAAGCGGGTATCAGAACAACACTCGTAAATAGTAAAGGTACATGGGTGCTTCGACAAACCGATTAGCAAATTTTGATGTCCATATAACTTATAAGTATAACTCGAAGTTCGTAAACGAGCTATTCGGGAAAATGGAAATTTGTTAATGTTTCACTTTTTTGTTTATAAACAGAATTTTTTTTCTGTATCCCGTATGTGCCCTTTGCGTCACTTATTACCCTACTCTCCTACGCGATACTACGGAAACGCTAAGCTATAATTCATTCGAGGGCTTTACTCAATCCCTATCGAATAATGCTTATCATAAGTTGTTAGTATTAATAGAATAAATATATGAAGTCTTAAACAAGACGAATAAATAAACTTTATTTATTTTTGACGCCTTTGTTAATTTATTTGAATGAATCTGCTGAGAAAAGGCTTTTGGAAAGCTGAAAAGAACTTAGTAATTGCTACACAAGAAAATCTCGGTCGGGCGTGGCTCGAACCCACAACCTTTGAATTCCCAGGGCAACGTATACCGGTTAAGCCACCGACTTCCAAACCAAGGGCTTCCTACCTAAAACATGTACTGATTCTCTTTTTAACCCGCAAGCTACACGGTTAGATTTACCCATACGCTGCAATGTGTGCCGCTTGACACACTCGTGAACCTCATTATTTGAGTTCTAGACATCCATATGTTTCTTATTTACTATGGGAATATAAGGTATACCTGCCATTATATACGCTTACATTTTTAGGTCAGATAAATATCAACGGAATATCAACTGTCTTAAATCATAAAAAAACTAATTTTCTTCAAGATACTTTTCCACTAGAGGTCATCTCGGGCAACAAGTTGGTGCGATTCCTGATTCTAAATAAAATAATTCCGGTTTTTAGCCTCCACTTCCGGAGCCACTACCGGTCTGAAAGTACGTTAAAAAACGGGTGGATGTTTATGGGAGTCCTGGATAACAAATTCGGCGTAGAACTGCTCTAACATAAGTTATGGTCCGACTACCGAAAATGTGTGCCGAGTGGCACACATTTCAGTTTGCGGGTTAATATACAATTCTCAAATATTGCTCGATGTTTAATTCTCCTTTTACTTCAACCATTCTCATTAACAACAGTAATGATTGCCATAATATATGAATCGGGCAATAATTTTTCCCACATAGTTTTTCCATTTTTGATTTTTATCAAGAATACGATTCAATTTTAGTTTTAGTTTTTTCGAATCGTACGAAAAAATACGAAACATAATGTTTCTACAATTATAATGCCATTATTGATGACACCGCACGTTGCCCCACGTAAACATTTCGTCAAAATTTGGCGTAATCTCCACAACCCATCATTAGCCGCACCCTAATAGCCATTGCACTGCTTTACGGAATTCTACCTGGCCATTAGTTGGTTGAAATTACATAGTTTAACCCTTGACAGTTATTGATGTGTGAGTACAAACTTGTCAAGGCACGATCATCGTCAGTCCAAGCCCAGCGCGAAAGGACGCCTCGAAAAAGGATCTTGATTGATAAGCGGATTTAGGCTCACGCCGAGCGCAAGCCGAGACATGGTTATATATGGGAAAATGTGCCTCAAATTCAATCTAATTATTTACAAATGATTCCCAATGCCTCCCTTTGTCTCCAAATCCATCGTTTGATCATTTCCTGTCATTTTGATTTGCCTGGCGAGACTTCACAAAAGTCTCGTTTTGATGATGATCGCCTTGATGGGGGGTATGGTACTTGACTATGAGGTACTTCTGTTTGTAAAGATACCATGTTACTATCTTAGAATATGCAAATCCTGGGCGGAAACTTGCCAAAAGACTGGTTTAATTTATACATTAAATAACCGTGCGTTGGTTAAGAGACATTTGGCATTGTCGTGACTAGAGATTAACCCCAGTGCGTGGGTTAAGAGACATTGGGCAGTGCCGTGACGTGAGATTAACCCCGCGCGTTCGGAATGAGCTTAATATTGAGCCATAAGAGACCAATTTTGTCCACAGTTGGGGGTAATTATTTAATTACGAGGCTTAGGGTGATCTTGAACCCCGGAATTGGAGCCAGCAGGATAAGATTATATAATAGGCTTTATATTATTTTATAATTGGGATACGCTTCACGCTACTTCGATACGGGATCCGCAGGAATACGAAAAAGCAAAGGGCATCCAATACAAATGTCGCGAACATACTGCGATTATTTGTTTTAAACCTCGAAATTCACATTGCCTAAATGGACACATTTATTCCTGTATTTTAGTTTTTGCACGGTGGTTTCGAGTCGAATTTTGGGTAGTTTTGCAAGAGGAATTTGAGTAATTTTACATGTTTTCTAAATCGTACATTTTAAAATATTGCGAAATATTAAATTGCTGTAAAATTTCACATTTTTTAAACTGTCCGATTTCTCTGAAATTGGACTCATTCGATGCGCATGGATGCGCATGGATGACAGCTACATTTCATCTCATCAAATCGACCCCGAATTCTTGACACGTGACCTAGTTGTTGCCCAAAAATGGGATTTTCAAAAAAGGTACAAATGTTATTTCGGATTGGCTCGAAAGTGGGCTTATTCGACGCGTCATGACTCAAGCTCCAATTCTTATCAGAGGACCGACCCCGAATTCGTAACACGTGACCTAGTTACTTTTCTATTTTTTTATGATTTAAAAAACATGCCACGATCCCAAAGTATGTCGCGAAAACTAAACTACAGGAATAAATGTGTCCATTTAGGCAATGTGAATTTCGAGGTCCATAGCTTTAAAACAAATAATCGCAAACAAGGGATGATCTCTAGTGCTTATCCGAACATTCTGAACATATCATCATTATACAATTTTGAAGCCCCCAAAATAATTTTTAAATTTCCAAAAACCCGAACAACAACCGGAAAAAAGAAAACGGGACACCCTAAAAGACCTAAAAGCTATGCACGTAGATCATTCTAGCTGGTAAAGATCAATGGCTGTTTATACAATTATAAGCCGTTATATTAGCCACATTCGCCATAGAATAAATTCTGGTTATCTTCCCGGAGCATTTCTTTGGAAAAAACGTTAAAAGCTTTAACCCGGTAAGTGATACTCTCACTATTGGTAATGTCAAAACATTCATATGATAACAAGTCTAGCATACCATTAAAATAGAAATGGAAATGTCACGGAAAGGTACATTCATTTGATAAGAGGTTTTGCAAAAAGTAATGCTAAAATTAATTTGGAAGATAAGGAAAATTCCGACTGAAATCCAAAAATCAATGGAAACTGCCGGATTTTTTACGAATTGTTTCAATATTTTTCACCAATGTTTTTATTCAACATTTCCATATATTTCACAGTCTCTACTACTTTATATTCGACTCTTGTACATTTTATATATTTTCTTAGCCCTCGTATCGGGTTAGTCAGACGCTCTACCGGCACGTTCGGGACTATTACACATCGTACTCTTTTACTATTATTTTATCCTTCATATCAATAATTTTCTTCGGGGCTGATCTCTACCGGCAAGGAATCCATTTGATACGGCTGTAATGACAAACCCCCGAAAAAACTGTGTCCACGACGTAACTCGAACTCGGGGCCTTCCGATTTCTAGTCAGACGCTCTACCGACTGAGCTAAGTGAGACACACTTAGCTCAGGCTGGTTCGGGCTATTACACACGTACTTTTTTACTATTATTTTCTTCTTCATATAGCTTACCAAAATAAATTTAATTCAAGAAAATACCGAAGAAAAAAAAATGGAAATTTTATAGAATTCAAAATTGTTTTGCAAAAATAATGTCTTTTTTGAGCATTCCTAGTTTTCCGTATTTTTCTTTTTTTTAATAGATCTTTTAGTGCCTATCGTTTGAGGTATATAGCTGATTAAAGTAGACTTACGTATAGACATTTGATGATTCGCGTATTCTCGAAAGTGAACCAAGGCAAATGAGATGACCGATATATTACGATTCCTATGTAGAGCCGCCATGCTTGGTCGTTTGTTTTAACCACGTGTTCATTTATATCTTTTCCAGCACTTCCCGGATATCAATTCAAACAATGAAAATGCGCCGAGAGAGAGATTTCAAGAAGCTGGCTAGAATTATTTATGAATATTATATGACTAGTATACATCGGAGTCTCAAGTTCAAGGGCAAACTACATACGTGTTTTTTATTCATCATTGACACCCATTGTTTTATTATGCAAACGTAGTGATTTATATACATAGTATATATATTTTACTCATAAAGCAATGCTTTTTATCAAGTAAATGTTAGCTTGTTCGTCTTTTTGTTATATAATTATTGAATAATTAAATGAATTTCGTTGGCTTGTAGGGCTATTGTCATAGTAATCGTCAGAAAGGCTTTCGTCACATTAACCTTGGGTAAGGGGACTCGTTTGAGCAATAAGTCTGGCCTCGGTTAATACTGCATTTTCGTGGTCGGTATCAAAGGGTTCAATCACTGCATGATCGGGTTCATTTTTTCACATTTATTCTATTGCTATTGGTTCGTTCATTGAACCAAACTGTTTTATGACATATTATCGTAGACATGATAATGATTCAGTCACCTCGAAACCTACGTAATTTATATTAAGCGTAGGTACAAATTAAAACTTATCTCGCGCGGATCGAAAACCAAACCTCTGGCGTTACGGCCCAATGCTCTACCGATTAGTAACTCTCCATTTCAATTTCTTTTTTCCATTTCTTCTACTATGTTGAGACATATTTCCCTCCGTTGCCTTTTCTACCAATCGAAAAACATTTCGAATAATAATTTAAAATTATTAATCACTCGTATACATTAGCGCACCAATCAAATGGGAGAACAGCAAAAAATTTCACTTCGAAAAACTGGATAAATACTTCCCCTGTTGATATTTATCTGACCTAAACATTTCAGCGTATATAATGGCCCGTAACTCACAATATTAATATGTAAACTTTAAAAAAAAAATGAGAAATCTTCGAGAATTAAAATTGTTTTAGTTTCGGTTTATGAGTGTCGGGGCTTAACCATCTTGCTATATAAAATATTAACAATATGCGTAGGTGGAATACAGCCACATTTGGTGTAGATGTAGAGGGAGGTGAGGCGAATATAATCAGATAGTTAAATAAACGAATTATGATAAAGGAGTCGAGAGTTATAGGTATACACCGTACCAAATCCACCCCCAAATTTCCATGGGCGGATTACGCCCACGTTTGGTACTTACGAGAGGGAGATGAGCGGAAGAATATGAAATATAAAAGTACAAATGTTGATAAAGGGAGATAATATAATACCGTAGTATGTATAGCCCATAAGATCAATAATGACTTAATTTGACCGAAAACAACTTGAATGTTAGTAAATATATAGGAAATTGTCTATTCAAACTAGCTGTTATACCCGTATTGAACAGCACAAAAATAGAAATCTAGAACTGAAATAATGAGTTTCACGAGAATGTGTCAAACGATTGCAGTGTATGGGTAGAACCATTCGCGCAGAATGCGGGTTAATTAGCTTTAGTTATACAACCGATACCGTATGAACAGTCAGTTTAAAGCCAAAGTAGATGAACATCAATGTGAACCATGAATATAAAGCTAAAATAGATGAACACCACAGTGAGCCTTGAATCTAAAGCGAAAGTATCGGTGGCTATCTATTTTGGATTTAGATTCATGGCGCAGATTGATGGTCATCTATTTTGGTTTTAGATCCATGACTCACATTCGTAATAATCTATTTGGCTTTAGATTCGCGTTATCGACTCGCATTAGTGGTCATCTATTTTGGATTTAAATTCATGGCTCACATTGGTGGTCATCTATTTGGGTTATAATTTCATGACTTACATTGATGGCCATCTATTTTGGTTTTAGTTTCATGACTCACATTGGTTTTGATACGGGTCGCTAGATGTCCAGACATTAAACAATTAAAATACTGATACTGTTACTATTTCAATACAATTACTATATTTATATGCTCGAAAAATATTGGGGTTCGGCGAGGATTCAATCAGACGCTCTCACCGCTGAGCTACTGATCCCCACCAATAGCCCGCACTTTTCAATCATATATTGGTTCGTGTCAATGTTTGTCTTACCGGAGGGTTTCTCCTGTCTGCCAGCGCCTTCTGTGGCTAGTCTTCGCTGGGGCTCCATAGATGCAATCTATACAGATGCAATTAATACATCTCTATGCTCGAAAAATGCAAACGCTCTTGCCTCTCAGCTACGGACCCCACCAATAGCCCAAGCATTTCATGGATATAATCGTTCGTGGCAATACTCCCAATTCGAGTAAAGTTTGATGGGTTTATAGAGCGGATTCAACCCAATACGAATATAGAAGAATTTTCGGGGATAGACCAAAAAACGAACCAGTAGGAATCATATGCCCACGCACTTCCCATTGGTAAATTTGGACATAAAAGAAAACCATACAAGAAAATGTAAACTATAAGATTTTGGAGCTGAAAATTTTATTTAGCTTACGAAAGAATTACTTAGATTTAAGAACGGGGACCTAGAAAGTAGGAAACTAAAAGCCTAGGTTACACAATTCCCGGGCACACATATTTCTAAGAATAAAAAGGACAATTTTCGGAAAAATTGGAATTATAGAATTTAAAAATGTAGAAAATGCCCAGAAAAACATAAAAAGGTGCACAATTTAGAATTAAAAAAAGTCGAAAGTAGAACGGATCCTCGAGGAGGTCACTTTGGGAAAGAAGTCCACGGGGTAAATGAGGATCCTATAGCATCACAGATGTACAGAATTCCCTATACCCCAAAAAGCCGTTGTGTGAAGGTTTTGAGTAAATTAGATTTTGACAACTTTAAACGCTGAAGGTAGAACACTAATTCAGGACGATTATCCAAATAACATTAAAAAAACTAATATGTTTGAGCTGCATTGATATAGCAGCTGGTTTTTAGCAAATCCCAATTGATGAAAAACATGAACATAATCCTGACTGACTGAGAGCACCGGAATTTATTTCGAAAACGTTCTCAGAAAGTAAGGGAGGACTTCCGACACATCGGATGGTCAAGCAATCAAGAAAGACCCCACGAATCGATAAAAGAAGAAAACCGAAAAACGAAAATCAGAATTTTCTAAATGATAAGTTATTTGCAGGAATTGTACATAGTCTATTTTTGTATATTTTTACGTATATATAATTGTATAGGAAAAATAAAAATGAACGAACAATGTTAATTTTCTTTAAAATATATGGTTTCCATTTTGGACACCGATGAACTATATGTATAGGACATGAGATATGGAAAGGAAAATGGGGGAACGGGGTAACTAGGATTAGGGGAATAGTGGGTGGCCTTTAGGGATTGATTGTAACCCCGTCAGAAAAGGAATTGTACTTGGAAAATGGGACCAATTTACCCTAATGATGAAAACATTAATTTGGAGACATATGGGAGACCCATGTCACTAGGGGTTAAAATACGGGGGATACGGGGAATACCCAGGTAATGTCGCCTTCTTAAGAGCACCGTTTCACCCATTTTACATTAAATCAGTAAAATTCAATCAGTAAAATTTGAATAAAAACCGGAAATAAAAAATTCCGAAACCGAAGCCAGAGGTTTTGTAGAAATGAAGAGAAGAGCAAACAACGAAGGTTAAAGCAAGTAAGTAATCACCGTATCACTTAAGATAATGGAGAAGGAGTTATTAGCCTTTAAAAACGCCTAAATAAAATGGATGGGGTACCTTTTTGGCGAAAGTTTGTATGGTAGACGGATTCAGAAGGTATCAATTACGCGAAAAAACTTTCGGCCTAACAGGAGAAAGCAAAGCGAATATATAAAAAATATTTTAATTGAAAAAATGGTCAACCTTTTTTTTTAATTGATGTAAACTAGTCACATGAAAAATCGCTGGTGTCCATTTTGGAATGCGACACTATTTATGCTCAGGTACCAAATTCAATCAATATTTCCTTTATTCAATTGGAAGTATTAAAGGAAATTTGAATGAAATTATTAAAAAACTATTATGTTGTAAGTTTTGGCACGCATAGAAAGAAGTGAACATGGCGGTAATGTCTAAATCAAAAACGCTTGAGGCTTATCATCACCAGTTAGACCATCCAAAATTAATTAAGCAATAATTCTTCTCGGTAGAAATGGAGGATGGAAATCGTATAAAATGTGCCAAAAAATTAAACAAAATCTACGGCCAAAGAGGACGACCTTGGGAAAGTCTGAAACCGCTCGTGACCATGGCAAGTCTCGAAGGTAGGTTTGATTGGCCCCCTTCCAGCTACCGATAAAGGGCACAATTACGCACTAGTCGGGATACATTATTATTCTAAAAATGAGCATGTAACGCCCCTAAAAAAAGTGCCACAGAGGTCGTATATAAGTTGAAGAATTGATGTGCAATTCCCCAACTAGCTGGAAGCAATTATTGCAGATAATGGCACAGAACTGTTTAGAGAATTTGCTGGGTATTTGCCAAATATAGGAATACCGCCAAAAAATAAGTTGCTCCAAAATTCTGTGTAAATTCGGACGAACTTTTTCCAAAAGTAGTCCTAATGAGGTAACGGGATATAGTCCATTTGAAATAGAAACCGGGAACGAATGGGAAAATATCCATTACCCCTTATTATGTAACAATAATATAAGGGGGACAGTAGATTAAATCCAAAAACACGCTAGGAAAAATAGAAAGGTAATTTGTTTCAGCCGTATCAAAAAGGCGAACACGTCCTAGGAAAACAACGAGTAGGACCATTTAGATTAAAATGGTCTTACGTTATAACATAGACATATAGTGGAGGCGCAACATACCGCTTGGAACGAAGGAGGAGGGCGAAAAAGTGTAATAATCGGGTAGCATAAATAAATCCGTTTACAAAACGAAAAAAACAATTAGGAAGGAACAATACAGCAAGAAGGAAAACTGAAAAAGAAGAAGCAACAAAAGAGAAAGAAGAAGACGAATGAGAATGGCAGGAGTGACAAGAGAACGAAAAAATGGACAGAGAGCAAAGACATATCAGAAGAAATAATGAAAAAATAGAAATGAAAATAATCTGAGTTACTTGTTCCAAAATTACGGACAAACGAGCAGCGCAAACTCAGATATAGAAACGGAAGCAGATGCTCCCGGGGAAGCCAAGGAAGATACAACATTACATATAGAATGGCCAAACTACGATGGTGGAAGACTTACAGGACCATATAAAGAAACAGAAAACACCAAAGAAAACGCAAAAGAAAACGCCGAAGAAAACGCAAAAAGAAAAAGTCATCAACTAAACCCACTTTCTGAAGTAAACTTTACCCAAGTAGAACAAAAAAAGGTAATAACAAATTAAAGTAATAAAACTGAAAAACATCCGTAGAACAAGAATGAACAAAAGAAGGAGGGAGGACTTGAACACAAATATAACACACATCACCAACCTCGGAAACTCCAGGTGCAGTGTCGTTTGAAAAAAAACAGTACAGAGCAGTCGGAAGCGACTACAGAGACATTAAATTCAGGAAATGAAAAATTTAATTTCTGAATAAATTTTAAATTGTCTATTTCGTGTAATTATTATGTACTCAGTTATATATGATCCTAAAGTAAAATAAGATAAAGTATCTTACTGCATCTGCAAACCGTAAAAGCTAAAAATCCGAAATTTTAGGCAGGTACCTAAAATCACAAATGCTTACACGAAGGTACAATAGATGTAGAACATGATAGTAAAACGAAATTCGGAAATGGAACATCGCTTCATAGAAATAATGAGGGGTGTCCAAAATGGACAGCGGTAGAAAGTAAGAATTTCAGACTTGTTTAGTACCTATTGTAGGTTAATTAGTAACGAAACAATGGCAGGTTAAAATAGGGTAATTCCCACGTAATCGAATTCAGCCAAGATAACCCTATTATTAACTCAGAAGATGAACAACATTATGTACAAAAGTCCAACTGCGTAAAATTGAAAACATCTAAATGGGAAAATGGCAGCAGCACATAAAATTGAGAAATCGGTATAAGAAGTCAATGCAAACGGCTTATCCGAGCGTGAGGTGTTCGGGAAAATTGGGACGTACTTATACCGGCGTTCTGTTATCAAAATTTATTCAATATTTCAAGTAAATCAAATAAGATATTGAATACATTTTTGAACCTCTTTGGAATGTTCATCAGTAAAAATTATTTGTAAAATAAAAATTAATTCGGCAAAATTGCCTGTAATAATGTCAAGCAAAGCAAATACTTCTGCTACAAGCCATACTGTATTTATACCCGTATCACATCGAGCGTTAATTCTACTTATATTGTTGCTGAGTAGTTCCTGAATAAGCAATATTCATCGTTAGCCAGAAAATGTCAACAATGTTGCTTAAATGACAGCTTAAAAAACTAAAAGAATGCTCTAGATGTACCACTTGGCTGCCTCTTAGATAGAAAATACAATTTCTCAGCCAATATATATAGTTCCGTTAACTCACCTCAAAATCCGGGTTAAAAATTTCGTTGTTAAATATACGTACACTATTCATACACAAAATAAGAGGAAGAAATGCCCAAAATCAAATTTAATCGGTTAATATACTTTTAACCAACCATATATATCCGTTGCGTCCCCACGGTGGAATTGTTGTAATGTTAGAGTTTCTAATGATATATTATTGAATGTGTCCATTTCTAGTTGGCTCAAAGGTGACTTTTTGGCATAAAAATTGGATTTTCAAGCACTAGACCGAATGCTGGGCCCGATACACCCCCCTGACCCTGTGTCAAAAAATTTCTGCGCATCTTCTGGTCATCCATAATTTACTATTTATTGATTAACTCCCTAGGACTAATTTGTGCAGACCTATATTTCTTGAAAATAAGGCTTCAGCTTCCATCCAATCGAGTTGATACCCTTCATACCCCCCCCTAGAATTTTACGCCGCACTTTTTTCTCAAATTTTTATTTAGGTACCGTGACCGGAAGTACTGGGGAAAAGGTGACTGATTTCCCCCAAAATAGGTCTCATTCAACTCAGACGGATGTCCGCTACATTTCTTCTCAAGTCATACACCCCGAATTCCTAACCCGTTATGTAGTTATAGCCGCTAGAAATCAAAAATCTGATTACGCGCACTATCTCCGATTGACTCGGAAGTGGGCTTATTTGACGCGCCATGGCTCCAGCAACAATTTTTCTCAAAGGACTGACCCCAAATTCTTAAAACGTGACCTAGTTTTAGTCTAATTTTTAAAAAGTGACAAAATCCCCAAGTAAGTTCCTTCCTATAGACTTTGAAGACCGCTGTAAATATATAGGCATCAAAGGAAATACTTATCAGACTTCAATTTACTCGGACGATAGTTTTCGGCGTGAATTAACCGGGTATTTAAAATGTACAATAGGAAATATCCATAAGGTTCCTTCCTGAGAACCCCTGGAGACTTCGGAGACCTCGGAAACAAAAACTATCATCAGATTCGAAATCTGAGGACCCGATTTACCCCTAGAGCAACAAATTACCAAAAAACATTCATTCCTTTGTTTTTGGTGCTGCGTGCTGCGTGTAAATGTGCACAAATTACTCCTTACGCATTATCTACCAATTAGTCCTTGGGAGTTAATATATAATAATTATTATTTTATTCATTTAATTTACTATGAATAATAACAGAGACGATTTCTAGATTCAACAGAAATAAGAGAAAATCTAGAAATCGAGTCGCATATTTTGTTAAGAACAAATCATCTAAGTATGTTGCGGTTACTTTTATTGGATTCCCAGGGTCCTAATTAATCCAGCTGTACTAAAGTTCTGTAAAATCTTTCATAGAAGCGGCTCACTCGGAATGTAAACAGAAGTCACATGTGTGCCTTCTTGAAGCGTAAGCAGTGCTCCTTTGTTAATGCGTGACTATTAAGTCATTTGATTCCTTTCCGGAACCAACCCCTGTGCTCGCCAATAATATATACTAAATTTGGATTGGAAATATACAGCTAGCAAAATAGTTCGTTTACAATCAAACTGATTGTGTCGTTCAGTCGTATTTTTAGTGAACATACTTTGGGATATGGGGATGTTTTCTAAATCATAATAAAATCGAAAAGTGAAACATTCGTGATTTTTATCACTTGTTGAAAATGTGCACTTACATTTTTTAAGACATTTTTCTACTAAAACTAATCCCGCGCAAAATTCCACGTGACTCACAATTCCAAAAAATTCCCGTTTTTGAGTGGCAGTTATTATGGTACTTCCAGCCAGAAATGATGTAATTAACGTTAAATGAATATACACAGTTTATTCAGTTCAGTAACACGTAACGTTATAGAGACACTTTAATTCTTACTCTACAGCGATTGTTTCTTTATCAGCGAAACGGCAGCAAGATTTAATGAACTTGGTCCTGCTGTATTTCTATTGTCGTAGTTGTTGTCAAAAAAAGTCTAGTCGCGTTGCCTAAGATGATTCGACTCAGGACTGACTTCCGAATTGGTATTTTCAACCTCACAAAGTTCCATAACTTCGCACCTGAATCGTTTATTCATATCTCTTTCTTCGATCAAAACAACATTCATGGCATGCTCGTTTGGATCTGCATGTTTTCGTATTTTGGCAAACATAATATCCTCTTAACAAATTCCTGTTCTTCCGGATAAGCAGTCAGGGAGGTCATCTATGTATGATTTATATATTGGCGTTTTTTTGTCACGGACCCTGTTTTTAAGGCCTTAGACGTGGTTGAATATTTGATTGAGCCCTACAGACCCCCCACCTAAATTGGAAGTAGGATTTTTTGGAACTATTTTTAGACAGGACGTACCGCCGGTAGTGACAGCTGAAAACCGCAAGTTGGTTATTTTGAATTGGGAATCCCACAAAATTGTTGCCCAAGACGACCTCGAGTGGAAAACTATCTTCAAAAATTTAAGTACCTACAGGTACTTAGGAATTAATACTTTTAAAAAATTTAGTTTCTTACCTCTTAAGAAAGGCCGAATTTTGACCGGAAGTGAACGCAAAAAACGAAAAATCCGAAAAAGGCCCATTCGAGAGCCAGTCAAAATATTACCATTTGATTTATTTAAACACAGGATTAGCAACAGGAGCAGGGTATGGTTTACTATAACTTATTATAATAATGTCATGTCAATTAACCACAACCTTCTGATTATTGTATGTTAATCAAATGGTATAATTTTGAGTGTCTCTCGAACAGGCCCCTTTAAATAATATGTAGCACTACATATAAGAACGAACCACTCATTTTTATTTTTTTAGTCATTTGCGTTAGGATACATATATGTATAGTATATACCGAATAAAACGGCAGTGAACATTTAATGAACTTAGTGCTGCTGTATGGTTATGGACATAATCATCGTCAGAAAGACTTTTTCGTCTTCATCCTCACAGCCTATGAAAGGTCAGTGAAAACCAAATCAGCCGGAAAAAGTCATTAGACTTGCACAATCGATTTTGCTGATTCCGGTGATCTTTTTTCAGGTTATATTTATCCACGAAAATCCCTTCTATCGATTAAATTAATTAAATTTTGGTTTATTATTATTCATTTATTATTAAATTAACGCGAATGTCAAAAAAGTTGTCTGTTTAATTTCAAGTTCGTCGCCTCCTGACGCAGATTGATGAAGAGACTTTAGTCATATTGCACCGTGTGAAAATTCTGCATTATTTAATAGGTACGCATTTATGACCAAACCGCGACCTATTGTTGTAGAGGTAGAAAGGCAATACATCTCTATTAAAAGAACATGTTCGCATGAATAACAGTATGTCCTTGACAACAGGATCTGCAGTCGAGACTAGAATACCACAACTACGCCCCATGTCATCCAATTGACTTGACATATTTTGATGTAAACCGGTGATACTGTTATGATTTCAATTCAATTGCTAAATTTATATGTTCGAAAAATATTAGGGTTCGGCGAGGATTCGAACCAGCGTGTCCTATTGCAAACGTATAGCCCAAACTTTTAAAGCATATATTCGTTCGTGTCACTGGCTACAATATTGTGCAATATAATCGTTAATGCGCGAAAAAGTTGGACGCGCAAAATTCTAATTTTTTCAAAACATTCAAACTTTTTCAAAAAATTTCCCGAAAATTTCGAATTCGAAAATTGGTTTGCCAAAAATGTTAGAAAAAATAGTAGTTGACAATCGTAGTTGGCCAAATATATCTAAGGACCAAGTTCGGCTACTATTTTGGTTATTTTGTTTTCTTATAAACTCCTAGGCGCACTTCAATACTAATCCAATCGGCCTCTTTGTGCACCTTTTACGGTTGTTTGTGGTGATCCAATTATGACCCGCAGACGGTCCCGCTGTCTTTAAAATGGATCACAAAACCACATATGATATGTCCAATATTAGGAGTGGTATGAATTCAACACTGAATGATTTATTCAGTACTGGATACTGGCATTTCAAAAATTCAAAAATTTCGAAATATGTCCTCACGAATTAAGTTAGATTCAGAGAAAGAATTCTACATTACGAAGTTGATGTAAAATGACTGGAAACCGTAAGTTAAAGATGAATAAAGTCTTATGTTTTGACTTTCTGGTCCGTTGACCAAAAAATGTCAGTCTGTTATTTATATTTCAACAATCAAAGTCAGTTGACGATATTTTTCAAAATTGTGCGACAATTGATGTTTCAAATATAAACTAAAACATTCCAGATAAAAAAGTCATCCCTTTTAACGCTTTAACCCTTTGGCGAATTTTTTTCGAAAATATACCACGTTTTTTTTTCAAATTGGAGAAAATCTCTAAAAAATTCGTAACTTGTTTTTTAAATATTTTCAAATTTTTCATTTTTCGAACTTCACAAAATGTCTTTACTTAATTTGCAATATATTTTTCAAAATTGCTATACTCAAAATTTAGCAACTTCGTTTATCAAAAAATGCCTTTTTCGGCATCTTTCAAGAAATATCATTTTCTTCATTTTTCATTTTTCAACCTTTTTTCGATAATTTTTCAATTTTTGTCAAAAAATGTTCTCAATCTAACTTTTTCTTCAATTTTGTCCATACACGTAATATATAAAGCCAAATTTGTGTGTCCAATGTCGTGTGTCCAATCTCTATTATAATATCCCAATTAGAAATTAATTTCGTGGATAAATCGTTTGAACTTGAGCATGTTCTAAGTTTGGAAATAATTGATGGAAACAATTGCTCAAAAATTCGCGACTTGCTTTTAAGAGATTTTCAAATTTTGTTTTTTGAAGTTGCAAAAAAAGTTTTGTCTTGCTGCAACGTTTTCAGGTCTTTTTTGCAAACATCCTTACTCAAATTTTCAATATTTTTTCACTTAAATTTTCAATACTTTTTACTTAAATTTTCAATATTTTTTTACTTAAATTTTAAATATTTCAAAAATACTTAAATTTTTAACGTTTTTCAAAATACACAAAATTTTGCAACTTTTTGTTTCAATAACGATTAGAGATTAGTTCCTGGATAAACAGTTTGAACTTGAGAATGACAACTTTATCTCATCGGCCCTGACCCGTTATCCGGCCATCCAAAATTGCAAGTCTGAAAGTAATCTGTCCAAGTGTTTGGCTCCGGCGCAACTCGACCCAGAAAAAGCTCAGATCGAGACCAAGATTAAATATGATGACGTCGGAAGTGTTGCTTACTAAGTGTCATTTCAAAAAAAAAATGATGGAGATGGCACACGTCCAATCACTGCATTCGGAAAGTCTTGTTTCCTGCTTCCGAACCACTGTAGACAAGTTTCGGAAATGTAGAAAACTCCGGTACTCAATTCTCTCCGAAAAATCCGCATAATGAATAATTGACCAGTTTTTGTTATCTTTTTCGGTTTTCCATTTTTGATTTTTATCAACTTTAGAAAAATGGGTCTAAATATGTGTGATTATTGTTGATAATTGTTGATTGGCCAATGTTTCCCATCCGGAAGCGCTGGTCAACAGAAGTTAACATGATAAAACATAAGGTACTTTGTCGGTTACGTCTTTCGTTTTTCCACTTTTGGTTTTAATCAACTCACGAAAATTTAATTACTGTCGCCTAGTCACTTAGCCTCCGATTGGTCTATGGTCTTTACCCAGCCACAAAGGCACATTAGTATTATATTATTACTTAACCCTCTTAGCAAAATTTTCTCGACTTCGCTTGGTCAAAATAGACCACTAATTGGTCATATGAAGTTAACGTTAGGAAGAGGGAGATTACGTTATAATAAAACCCTGTACCCACACGGACTCGAACACGTAATCATTAGATATGAGATTACACTTAATGATACTAGACTATAAACACTAACATCATTCAAGCGAGACCCAACCCACTACCCCATAGAATTGATGACGTCACCATAAATGATCAAAATGACCTCCACTCAAAGCCAGATTTGAAGACAGTAAGACAAGTTACG
>SCLF01208004.1:0-17436 GCA_004367975.1 Mesochordaeus erythrocephalus
TATAATAACTACTGAATAATGGAAGTGACCAGAAGATGCGCCGAAATTTTTTGACCTGGGGTCAGGGGGGTAAATTGGACGCAGCATACGGTCTAGTGCTTTAAAATCGTATTTGTATGCTAAAATGAGCAAAAAAGTCACGCGTGTGACAGCCCGCTGCGCAGCTGTTAAAGTGATTTTCTGCTATAAGTTACAAGGTTACAATATAAATAGTGTTAACGCCGGTATATGACATTAAACTCAAACACGTACTTTTGTGTTGATAAATATAAGATTGGCTAATATGAATTTATTCAGCAACGTGACACTAGCAATAAATATTCTATGACATAATTTCAAAATTACAGTCTAGGAGAAGCCGACAATGCTAGGTCTACATATGATAGAATATAAATCCAAAAAACTGAAAAAACTGCGTAAATATCTGTTTAAAAAGGTGTAAATTTCCAACTGTAAGAATACACACATATCTATATATATATATAATCACGCGAGAGGGGGGGGGCTAAGACTGATTAACGATGGGAAAATAAATGAACGAAAAATTGCCAAATTTTAATCCGTCATTTATATCAAGTATCGAATTGTTTTGCGTTTTTGGCACCAGCAATACCTGCCAGCCAGCTTGGTGCAAGACCTTAGCTCAAGTCTAAATTTCTTGAGCGGTGGCACTTACCCACGAGCATTTACCAACGTTATACATCAGATTAAACTCACTTATTGTCTTTTTGTTTCACTCTACCCCCCCTCACGCAAAATTTCATAAACAGGTCATTTAGTATTCCAGGTCATGAACGCAGGCATTATGAATATTGTAAACTGTTTATGAGGTCATGTGGGGAAGGTTAGGCCTGCTGGGGCCTGCTGGGGACGGCTTCGCTATGTTTTGGTGAATTGGTAATGGAAAATGTGGCACCAAGCGTTGCGGATTTGACGCGACAAAGTCAAAACCTGCGTTCTGAAATAGCATTAGTCTTATCCAAACAAACAAACCCTATGTACATGGTTTGTATCGAACAATGAGAATTATCGCTTACTAAGTGCCGTTTGATCACTAGGCTTAGCGTGGGGTTAGATGTGTTTACTTCTTCAATGCGCCTTATGCCATAAACAATCACAATTTAAAGGGTGCATCAACTGTGGTCAGCAGTAGTTGGTTGTGGTCTGCGGGGGTTAGGCTTATTTTCAGTATTCATGAACTTGGAACTATATTTAAAAACGTTGTTTGATCATCGTAGAGTGCACATGGAAGCGGTAAAGACCAATGGCCTTTCGAACTATGTACAATTTGCAGATTTACTTAATTATCATTTAACCCGCTGGGTATATTTTAAAAACTTTTAGCAGCACCTGTTATATCGTAAATGAGCTAGAGGAATTCTGCTTCTATGGTCTGAAATTTTGTCTGTACTTAGGTCAGGTATCTGTGGATCACATGAAAAAAAAAAATTACATTACACCCAAAGAAATTTCACTAAAGATAATTTTGACCTAAATCCAGAGTTAAACTTTTCTGTTGTATTTCGCGGCATAATTAACTGTATCTAGAGCCATTTTTAGGTTGAATGCGGGTTAACAAGTTCAGGTACCGTTTATCGGTTGAGTACTAAAAGCAATGGTGATTATGAATGTTTAAATAGATCTACTCGAACAGTTAAACGCTAATCATGATGTAGAGCTCGTTTAATTACTATTCTCGTTAGCTGTGACGGGGTCGCTTCAGGAATCGCGGGTCAAGATCGTTAGGCATCTTTCTCATATCTTGGCCAATCTAAAATCAAATTCCACAACCGGAGTGGGGGGGGGTACAGATTCATATATATAGAGAAAAAAGACAGATATGTCTATCTATAAGTTTGTACATAATTTCGTATTTCATCGCTAACAAGATTAATGTCACTGGTGAGTACTGCTTGACCCCAGTTCTGGCCTTGTTCTAATAGGCCACAATCCCAATGGAGCTGATTGTAATCGGTATGACTACATCTGGCTAGGGGAGTTAGATACCAAACGCGCGAGGTGGGTGGTCTAAGCTCATGTCTGAAGTGGGGATAAATCTTCTTCAAGTTCGCTCCAAGGCTCATAACATAAGCCTTGAAACTGTTCTGTTTTCAGCAATGCTTGAAACGCGACCAATCTGACACTAAGTACAAATCTTGTCCGCGCTTACGAGTTAAAACCGCGCGAATTAAGGACAGCGCAGCGGAAGATAACACACATTGTGACAGCGTAATGACATCGTTTTGTAGAAATAAATTGAATACGGTTATGTACCAAAGTAAGCCACAAAACTCAAAATAAGGCACGAAAAGTAAAGTAATTCTAACCTTAATAAGTAGCTCGCAATTAGAAACTAATATACGCACAATCGTATGCTTAGCCAATTTGACAACCCATTTATTTTTATATCTTGGAAAATTTCAAAAATATCAAAAATACTTCCGGTTCCTTATAAATAACGCAATTTAAATCTGACGCTCGAAAATAATAGGGTTAGTTCGCCCTATCGTTCGCCCTTAATCGTTGTGTAGGCGGGTCCGCTCTGTTCAATTTTTACACCTTATTTTTACATCTTATCAATTACGCTTGAGCATTAACATTTGTTACCGAAGAGGTAAAGCTTGTAGGTCTGACGAGATTCGAACCCGCGCCTTTCCTTTCTAGTGAATCGGTCTGCTGAATCGAAAATTTTACCACTTTCGTAAGCCTAAATTTAGGCGTTTAGACACTTCATATTCAAACCATTAGGTAGCCCGATTTCCACGGTAAGTATATCAGTTGAATGCATGATCATTCAGCTAACTAATGCTGGAAATTTCGTTTAAAAATATTGACTAGTTTAAATGTTAGATGGAAACGAAAAACGATTCGATATGGGCGTAAAAAAGGCTATGGGCCGACGGAAACGCCCCCTTTTGGGATATGCACACTATGGCGCCCAGTATATCACTACTGTCAAATAAATTAAACAAAAATCCACGATTTTAGAATTTGCGTTCCTTGGTTTATTTTGGAACAGACCTGCACCAAGTTCAAATACGGGTTAAGGACATTTTAATGCGAATACATATAAATATAGAATGCTTATATTTATATATTGTAGATTATGCGATACCGATTGGGTTATTAACTCGATAAACATTCGCTTTGAAGTGATATTCTGACGTTTTCTATCTTTCTCCCTCAGTGCAGTTAGATTGTTGTTGGTGTTTTCCAGGCCACTGTTCCACCGTCCGTGGGGGGGAGTGGTGGAAATGCTAAGTCCTGTTTTGATACAATAAAAAAATCAAAACTGATCCAATATTTGTTAATATACATTTGTATACGAATTCATAACACGAGTCAATGTCCGATTTATAACTTCCGGATCAAACGCTCTAGTTAACCCTATTTAGACGTAAGTATACTTAGATCCGGGCGGCCTTTCGACCCCACAAACGAGCAAAATGTCTGTTTTTAGCAGATTTTAAATGCAAAAATGGGCTTATTTAAACGTTTTCTTGTTGTTAGCTAGGATAGTGGATATAATTATTAGCGTGCCTGCTCTTGACCCACCGTTTGACCTATTTGAACCCGCTTTACCTTCGCGTCGCATTCCAACTTTCAGGCACTTCTTCAGGCGACAGTACTGGCACTGGTTTCGATGATGTTGGTCGATTGGGCACGCTCTGAATTAATCAATTTTCCAAATATATATAAAAAATCCAAAAAATAATGGTACAAATGCAGCTAAATGTATTTGGGTGACTCGTTTTTTAAGTCTCGCGACTTTTTTAAATAAATTACCCGAGTTTACACACGGGTTAATGCCACCAAATATATATTAACCGCAATATAAATGCAACACTATATCCCAAATCTTTTGGGAAGGTCGCTTTTCCGTAGTCTCAGTCCGTAAGAAGAAATCTTGTGTAAAGAAAGCACTAGTTTCATTCATCCAATCACATTGCTCGAAGGTAACAAATATTATTTGCATTTTTTTTATTAATATTGATATTTTTATAGAGCTTTGAGTGGAGGCACGGAAACGCGACTTTCCCAATGTATATGGGATACCATCTTAACAGCCGATGAGTCTCCTATGCACATGCTTAATCTTTCGCATTTTCCTCGAAAAAAGCATACATTGCATCATTTTAATGAATCTTGCGTGATCAAACTCCCTGTAACCGGACAGTATTTAAGATTTTGTGGTACAAAAATTACACGCAAATAATTCAATTGACTATGTCCATAGGAGACGCATCGGTTGTTCGGAGGATATATGTGTATTGTCAGGCTATATTTATATCACTGTAAAAACTTGTTTTCACTGAAACGTAGCTCACCTGTTTCCGCGGCAGGTGTAGTTTAAATTCCTTCTGACAGAGCGCTTGAAGAAGCTTTTGCAGCCTTCGCATGTGAACTGTCCATAATGTTTCCCTGATGATTTATCGCCACAAACCTGAATAGTGGAATCAGACACATTTTGATATAAAACATTGGACTATATTGATCGTACGCGAACCTATTTATCACGCATTTCGGCAGGTTAAAAAGAATCGTTTGTTTGAGGGATTAAACAATAAAAATGATGGAAGTTGAAAGGTCGTTCTTCTAATAACAAGCTCAATTAATATACACGTTTTTAATTACAGTGATTACTCATTTGCTGTTGTGAATCACATTGACAAAGACACACACATTATGTAAATAATAAAATAAAATAAAATCACTTTAACTCCCAGGGAACCTGCGGTTTGGGGACTTTCGTGAATGTATTCCCAAATCCCTTTTTTCTGGCTGGAAAATTTGATTTTAATTTCACCTTAAGTGTTCGGTCTCCAAAGTATTATAGGAAGATTTGGTATGTAGCAAAAATGTATAACTAAAAACATGTGGCTAAAATATGTGGCTAAAATATGTGGATAAAATATGTGGATAAAATATGTGGATAAAATACGTGGATAAAATATGTGGATAAAATGTTGTATAAAATATGTCGATAAAATATGTGGATAAAATATGTGGATAAAATGTTGTATAAAATATGTCGGTAAAATATGTGGATAAAATTAAAAAAAGATAAAACGCTAGTTTACCCAGAAAAGATACTTTGCGGGTTATATTACTAAACAGGAAATTTAGATTATCAAAAAAATTGTCATAAAATTCTTGCTCTCAAAAATACAGTCATCGTAATTTTTTTCATGCATTCCCCCCTAGGGGTTCCAGGCAGCAACTGATCGGTTAATGAGACCTAATGAGATCTTGCGGTTCAGAATCTGTTCTCAGACCATCCGAAATTATACGGCGTCGTACAGTTAACCTCCTCTAAAGACAAAACGTGAAAAAGACCTTTTTTGAAAAAACATTAATTTTAACTCATGGGGGCATGGCAGCTAACCGAACTAAACCGTGCTACATTAATTAGGCACCCGCGCATCCAATAAAGGTATCGAAAACATACTACGATTATTTCTTTTAAAAGCTACGGACCTCGAAAGTCACATTGTCGACTCGAATTTGTAGTCAACATACTTTAGGATCTTGGCATGGTTACTGAATCATACCAAATCAAAAAGTGAAACATGCGTGCTTTTGTTACTTGTTGAAAATTTGTTCTATAGAAATTCCATTTTTTGGATATAACTAGATCACGTATTACGAAATTTGGGCCGGTTTTGTGAGAATAATTGAAGCTCGGTCGTTACGCGTCGAATAAGCCCACCTTGGAGCCAATCTGAAAAACTTCCCGAACTTCTAGTGGCTGTAAAATGTGGAACTATTCCAGTTGTCATTTGTAAGGTATCCCGCCTCGGATTGGACAATTTAGATTTTTTGAAGACTTTTTTGACTAACATTTATCCCACGCGAAATCTTATGTGAATCTCAACTGTAAAAAATCGATTTCTGGTTTTTAGGTAACACCCCCTGTGGTACTTTTGGTCTAAAATGGTTTCATAAGCGTATGTCTTCCTAGCTCAGTAGGAAGAGCGTCTAACTAGAAATTGGAAGGTCGCGAGTTCGAGCCTCTTTAATATTGAAAATTAAGTACAAAGAATCATAACGTGTCGCGTGCGTGATATTGGTTTGGGTTATCCCGTGAAAATGTCCCCAAGGAAATTATATAACGAAGGAGGTTAAAGGAAAGGGAAAACGAGTTACCTTGACTTTTGATCGTGTCCCTCTTTGGGTAAGATGTGACATTACATAAAAACTAATAACCTTAACCAGTAGATACTATTCGTGTTATTCATGTAGGAAACAATCGACTCAAATCACAACAGGCTTCTTATTTTTTTCTCGAAAATCGTATTTATTTTAAAAATTTTGCATGATTAATGAGCCTACGGCAATTTTGTCTAAGCTAAGCGTTGTCAACGTGTTTATTAAACATTAAATGCCATTTTGCAGTCGTGCTTGCATTTTTTTAATTAAAAAAAATTGAAACTGAAAATTACAGGTGGTCTTGATGTAATATTATACGCAAAAAATGAATTTTCTGTCTGAGCCAATGAAAAGTACGCTCCCCCTCACTTTCCCTTTATATCTTCTCGCTGTAAAAATTCCATCTGTGCAAGGTTTTTTTCGGATATTGCATTCTTGTCGAGGTACAGAAATGCATGATCATAGTACAGACACAATTTAACGAATTTCAGTTAAATTGTCCACTAACGCGCAGCTTGTAGAAGGCTAAGACCAAAATTACATAGATATACTGAAAGATTGAACCCTTGCAAAATGCATTGCAAAATTAATGCATTCTCGAGATACTTGGTAAAATGTAGCAGTTTTTTGCGAATTATATTACATAAAGTGCGAATTTTTGTTAATTAAAAAATACAACTACGGTTGAGAAAATGGTATTTAAAGGTAAACATCACTTTTTACGGAGATCCGTTTGCACGGCACTGTACTAAAGCCAAAAGAGATATTTTCAATGGAGGCATACTATTAGGTCGAAAGTAAATAAATCTTTAGTCGTGCGAAATTGAGAAAAATATAACGTCTGGTTTTAGAGAAAGATGGAAAAGACCGACGACCTGGTTAATCCTAAATATAGTGTAATTAATTTTACGAATTCTTATTTACATTCTATAAGGTATTATAATTATTAATAACTTATTAAATTTAATAGATTAATAAATATAATGAGTATTCCCACGACAATTGGGGTCATCACCAGTCTCCATTGGGGCTGATCCCAGCACAAACAAGTAATTTTACACCCATTTCCTGTGAAAACATCGGACAAATTAGAAATTATTTTGACAAATTTCGATTTCATTTCCGACTCATTTCACGCTAGAGAACACTATCAAACATTCTAATCTAAACATATGGCCCACCGAGTTGCCACGTGCCACTCAATTTTACAAAAGTCTACCTAAGCGCCGGGGACTAATGACCTTGAGAGAAAAAAATAAAGTATCTCACCTCTTTCCCAAGTCGTCCATTTGTGTGTATTTTAGATTTTATTGAAAAAAGAATCACACCTCTTCCTAAAAATAACCATATATTTAATAATAAATACGGTGGCGCGGCCTACGTCGTGAAGAAAGAGTAAATTCGAAAATATCTTTTCCACTGACATCCACGCCCATCTAAGAAAATTAGGAAAAATCGCGTCGTAAAAATGCTGGTCAAAATCGTGTAGTGTTGAAACTCACGCGCAATGTTCAGAAAAAACGGCGACGCGCTTAGGTAATTAAAAATGAATTAATGTTTTGGTATGCTCAATTGTTCCCATGTGACTGCCTCGCACAAGGGCCCAGACTACGGCATGGCCAAATTGTCGACGCAATGTAATTGAATTTTAATTTCAATGGGGCCAGATTTTTATATTTAACCCGTAGCAGTGTCTACTCGACCATTTAATTTCAACGGGGCTACAGACACATTGAGATCAGGAAAAACGGAAATTTAATTTTTAAAATTTTTGTAAATTATAAACGCTAAAAATTATTTGAAAAAGGTACCCAAGATAACATAATATTTATTATAAAGTAGAGTAAATGTAGAATATATTAGAAAAACGAAATATAACGACGGAATCTAGAAAAGTCGGTGGCCGTTTTGGACACCGATCGAAAGTAACAATTTCCTAGAATTTTGTATTTTTATTATCTTTTTATCGTGCAGCGGATAGGAATCTTTGACAGTATTCTGCATTGTATATACAATTGTCAAACTACACAAAGGTTGTGACTATATACGTTGACCTGTCCCCTGCTATAATGTTGTTTATGGTACGAATTTTGACTTGAAAAGAGGTGAATCTAATTTAGTATATTTTAATATGGTATTTAATAGTTTATATCATCGAACAACGATATCAATAGGCGGCATTGACTGGAATTTTTGACAATCTGCTGAATTCGTCAAATAAACGAATGCATTGGCATGGCGCTTATTTATTTCTTTGTTTCTTTTCATTTCATATCCAAAGAAAGCAACAAAAAGGGGGGGGCGGTCCAGATTAGTGCAAATTGATGAAGGGTGCCGAAAATAAATCCCGTCTGAAGTGGAAAATATAAACAAACGACCGTGAAACGGATATATTTATGACGGCACATACGTTAATTGTAATCCGATTTAAATCATTTCAGTCCGATATTTCGTTTTAATTTTATTTTGGTATTTTGGCAATGCTGGGGTAGATATTTTTGTCGCTGACGGGGTTAACTTTTTGGTCTTTTAACCGATTATTTCGCCAGATCTTTTAATAAGTAGTAGCAAAAATTCCCACAGAACTTTAATTTTTTTGAAGAGTTTACAACCAATATTCATCCCACGTGTAATTATGGTATTGTTCACTAACTAAAAATAGGGTCTATGACAAAAATGCTAAAAAATGTGCCACTTTTCTGCGTGATGTGCCTGTATGTTTTGACAAAAATACCAGTTTCCAGATTGTATTGTTAACTTCTGTTGGAGCTTCTGAAATGGTGTGTAACCGATAAATCCCGAAAAAACTGTGCCTCCCACGAGCCTCGAACTCGCGACCTTCCAATTTCTAGTTTGACGCTCTTCCGACTGAGCTAGGAAAACACACTTATGGATAATTGGGAGGCACAGATTTTCGGGATTTATCGGTTACACACCATATCACTTCCAATTATATTTGCACCACAAGTGCTGAAAATATTTACAAAAAATATTTACATTCTCATATATTATAGTGTTTATCACAATAGTCGAAAAACAATCGAGGGGTGAAAGTTAAAAATCATGCTCTGAATATAACTGAGTCTTGGATATAAAATAAAAGTCGCCGGGTCAAAAGTAAGATCATGTCCAAGGTCACACTGTGGTGGGTTAGAAGTTGAAAATATCTCTATTTAAAGTGATATTTACGGTGGGGCAGATATGATTCAGGCAATACAAATTGCCGCTCAAACGTTTGTTTTCAGCCATAACTTTTGAGTGAGAGGATGGCTGCATAGCTGATGCTAATGCAATGAACCACCGCTAGCTTATTTGAAGCCAAAACGTGGCCGAAAAAAGTATCACCATGAATATTCGCTATTACAAGTCACCTAATTCATAAATAAAAACCCTTTTGTGCTCGGCGCCCGACTCGAACCAGAAACCTTTCCGTTCCCGGTGCACAAATGGGCACTGAGCTTTATAAGATTTTACCTTCGTGTCAAGCTGCGTATATGTATCATTAAAGTCACTAAATTTACACCCTTACCCCTAAGGGTACCATCTGTATACAAATGATATTTAAGTCGGCAATTAGTGTTATCAAACTCGCCAATGTGATCAGATTAAGATGGAATCAATTCCACCTGCATGATGTCCCGCCGAGTATGTGTGTGCTCGCCTCTACATGAGCCCATGTATCCTTCGCCACAGTTACACTGCCTAATTATTAATGGCTGTTTGCGGGTTTTGGTGGTCGGCATGTTAATCACGGAATTATGCCGCAGAACAGTCAGGCGTGCTGCAGGCCCGCTAGTGTCCACCGTTGCTGATTTTTTTTGGCTGAAGACAAATCAGCAGCGACAGAATATATATCGGGCTCCACGTCTGATATATTTGAAGGGCAATGTTAGCCTTGAATGTAATAAACGGCTTACACACGCGCTGAGCCCGTTGATCAAAGTCGAACAAAAAAGTGTTTTGATACCTTGCAAATATAGAATGCGCTCATGCAAAGCAGATTACATCATTAATTCAAAATGTTTTGCTGAAGCATACCGCCACCTCTTGACCACCGCCACTCTTGGCCATTGCGCCAGGGCTACTCTGGGCCCCGGCGATTTAGTTACTTAACTCTCGGGTGGGATGTCAATGGCTTTGGGGGACATTAATTTGTAATTATGGTAGTTGAAAAGGTAGTCATCGTGAACTTTGGTTCAGTAGTACTTTTCGACCGTTTTTAACCCGCGTGTGTATTTGTCACGATACACATGGTGCGTTAACGTTAGCACCGTTTCACACATTTTTACGCGTTTAAATCTACAGAAAATTTATTCATAATGTTCCATAAAAATTGGAACTATATGGAAAATGTGTGTCCCTATAACTTGTTACACCGATCAACCCCTGTAAGCTTTCTGTTTTTTTTTATCTACCGGTAGAAAATGTGAAAAATGAATTATCTTGAACCCTCCAAAAGTATAACAAAAAAGTCCAATAAAAATCCATTTTGACGGTAAACGAATATTTTATTTTAACACAGAGTGGTTAAAATGTAATTTAGGCCTAATTCTATTTATTAAAAGCCAGAGTAATCGGATTCAAAGTGTATCACTAAGCCACGCGTTTGAACTCGTTGTTTGCACGATCTGACGGATATGTGAACCAATAAAAAGCCAGGTAAATTCAAAAATATTCTACCAATAAAGATAAGAAATGGAAAGACGAAAATAGAATGTCTTAACATTAAAATTTAGCATTTGTAATAAACCAGAATATAAAAGCACACGTAGTTTTATGTGTAACACAAAAATTCAGCGAAATTGTTCTGAAAAACATAAATTCTAAATATCTTAATTAAGTGTAATAGTTTATGCAACAAAACTACGTGATAATTGTCATGGTCGTCAATTAACGTCACACATATTCGGTGCATACACGGGTTAACGTGATGTTTATGCATTCCCTTGGGCCGCAGTCGATTACGAATGATTAGAAGCAAGCCAAGTGAGAAAATTAACCTATAATGAGCGACAAAGTCTGATTTACCAATTATATCCCCTATATCGTTAGACTTACCACACATTCAATGTGAGTTTTGCTATCCATCTGTGAGTTGGGCTCCTGCTTTACCTCGCTGCCCGGAAGTGAACCGCCGCCCGAGCTGCCTGCACAGATTTATTTTTATAAAACACGAAAATATAGAAACAAAGTTGAACATGCAATGCAAAGCAAAATTTTGGATTTTTGAAATTTGCAAAATTTTATATTTTTGAAATTTGCTAAATTTTATATTTTTGAAAATTTGTTAGATTTTGAATTTTTCAAATTTGTTAACTTTTGGATTTTTGAAACTTGTTAACTTTTGGATTTTTGAAACTTGTTAACTTTTGGATTTTTGAAACTTGTTAAATTTTGTATTTTTGAAATTTGTTAAATTTTGTATTTTGTATTTTTTAAATTTGTTAAATTTTGTATTTTATATTTTTGAACTTTGTTAAATTTTGTATTTTTGAAATTTGTTAAATTTTGTATTTTTGAAATTTGTTAAATTTTGTATTTTTGAAATTTGTTAACTTTTGGATTTTTGAAACTTGTTAACTTTTGTATTTTTGAAACTTGTTAAATTTTGTATTTTTGAAATTTGTTAAATTTTGGATTATGAATTTTGGAAATTTGTTAAATTTTGTATTTTTGAAATTTGTTAAATTTTGTATTTTTGAAATTTGTTAAATTTTGAATTTTCGAAAATTTGTTAACTTTTGGATTTTTGAAACTTGTTAGCTTTTGGATTTTTGAAACTTGTTAACTTTTGGATTTTTGAAACTTGTTAATTTTTGGATTTTTGAAATTTGTTAAATTTTGGATTTTTGAAATTTGTTACATTTTGAATTTGGTACATTTTGAATTTTTTAAATTTGTTAAATTTTGTATTTTTGAAATTTGTTAAATTTTGTGTTCTTGAAACGTATTAAATTTCAAAATTTTCTACCTGGTTTATTTTGAGCAAAATTCAAAATACAATAAATGGCAAAATTTCAGTTTTTTCTGAAATTTCTAAATTGCGCGTAAAGGATATCTATGTAAAGTTTTTCCAGCTCGTGTCGATTTGGAAAAATCGTAAAAATTCAGTAAAAATACGGAATTATTTTTCAAATTAAAAAAAGGTCCTATTTTTTATATGAATTTTTCGACAAAAAACAATTAAAACAAATAAGGTATTTTGTTTGCTTTGCATTTCAACTCTGATTCACGCACGATTACCTGGTGTATTTGGCTGTGGTATATCAGAGTTTGATTGATGAATTTGAACATTTGAATTTTGGTCAAGATCGCGTAAACTGGCCAAGTGCGAATTTTCGAATGAGACCGAGTCAATAGTCTCGACTTTGTAGCTTTCAATCGGCGTGATATCTGTCGTAAGGGTTGACAATGCTGTATTTTCTTAAATAGTGCCCGAATACGCCTATTAATCATGATAATGAGCGCGGCGCTTAATCCCAATTATGCAAAATGCAAGACTTATTGCATTCAAAGACTACGGAAATATAGATATTTTGCATTTTTTGGCTGATTTTTTGGTTCCGTTTTTGGCAACCCGTGACTGAGACATGATAATTGTGAGAAGAATCCCGAATCGGGTTCGGTACCACCATGGCCATTTTTACAATCTCTATTTACAGGTTTTTTCTCTTTTTTTTGTAGTGGAATTCGATTGGAATTTGAAGTCTGGAATTAAGGTCAGTCTTCGTTGCTGATACGGGGTCGACCTTGACGGATCGAATGTTGAGTCTGGGCCAAGCTGTGGGGATGCAATAATTGGCACTTTAAGGTGTCAAGTACAATTGGGCGTCAAGTTGGCAAGCCTACTTCGTACCCTTATCTTCGTTATAGTATCTCTATCTACGTTACTCTCTGTAAGCAAAATTTCTCACGAGTTGGATTGACCTTTAACCCCGCGGGTCGGACACACTTCGTAACACGCCGAAAAGCGTATTTATGTTTGATTATCAGTATATTCACTTCGATTGAGGTTTATGAGGAGAGACGGGGTCCTGCCGTGGTGGGAGCTCGATAGGTGAAAAGGGTTGAAAAAAAGAAACGAGATTGGTCCTCGGACGGGGAGAGACACCATATCACACGGGTTAAGAGCGCCCACTAATGGAGGCGCGAAGCAGAAATAGAACGGACACCACCATCAGTTCCAGTTAATATTTCCATTCTACACATTTACTGCGACGCAGAACATATACGTTGTTACTGTTTGGGTGTTTCGCTGTAGAGCACTTGTAGTCTCTACAACAGTAATATAGAATATTTATATAAATGAACGGTTATACACTTAGAAAGACACATAAGATTGCTTTTGCACAGCCTTGTGATATTTACCAGTATTTCAGGTTTTATATTTTTGGATTTGAATTACTGGAGGGAAATCTAAAAATATATTTTGGTTTAACCCACGTATGTAGTTTATTGATTGCACAAAGTTGCGGTAACGATGGTCAATTGAGCGGTCAAAATATGATTATATAATAGGTTCACCTTCGTAGAATGGACGTCAGTAGCCAAAGGTCACTTAAGAGATTTGTAAGACCCTGTCTGAACGTTTTTCATTCTGTCCGTCATTTATCATTATTCTTATTATTTTTTTTGACGAGACCGTATGCTCACGCGCATTGATAAGAAAAACGTGTTAACCCACAAAGTATGATTCTTCGTCAAAGTGGATGCAATTTTAATTGAGTTGGAATTTAGCTAAATTAATTATCAGTTTTTTCGATGAACTATGAACTGCTCACTATTGTCTCACCGGAAAATCCATGAACAGTTGTTTTCAAATGTTTACCACTAAAAAGGTGAACGTTTATCTTTCTAATGGTAAACCTTTAAATAAACAACTGTTCATGGATTTTCCGGTGAGACGGCTCGAGAAAAAACTATACGTCTGCCAATTTTTACGGCACCACAATAATTGGGAAGCGTTATGTCTAAATTCCCCTCTCTAGGTTAACTGTAGAAGGGAAATAGTAATAGCTAATCGAATTTACATCAGTTTTACGAAATTAGAAAAAAAATTACCAAGTTCACGGGAGGGTTAAGCGGCGATCAGACTTCGTTTTGCCTAAGATATATAACCGACCGAAACAGGGATGAAAAACTGAATTTATAGTAATAAAACCCTGACGCAATAAAAATGTGGCTAAGACAATTATGCATATTAATTCAATTTCGAAACTGATTTATTGGGCGAAGGCTTAATCAAGCTTCTTTTCAATGTCATTTCTGCTGAGTTCATTACCCAGACATGAACCCAATGCTGTAGCGATTTCCGCCGGCGCGAGCGCTTGCTGCAAACCAACAGTTTTATGCAGCTGCCATTTGATTGGTGCGTATATCCATCCGGAATATATATATTATTCATATACAAAACACCGCTCGTTGCATGCAATTTCAGCTAGGATATAATGAACAAATCGTAAAGGTCAATACACGGGGGTCGCTCATTTAAACCAGACGCGATCAATTATAATCCCTACACTAGTACTGGTCCCTGCACTGACACATCAAATCGCTAAGTATATTTAACCCTTGGGGTCCCAGGCTGTTTGAACAACCTGTCAGGCCCCAGCGACTACGTTTGGAATCACGGATAATATCCCAAATCTTTGTCGGGTGGTGGTTTTGAATCAATTATATTTTTACCACTTTCGTAAGCCTAAATTTAGGCATTTAGACACTTCATATTCAAACCATTAGGTTACCAAAATAGGCTTACGCAAGTGGTAAAAAATTAATTGACTCAAAACCGCCACCCGATAGAGATTTGGGATATATCTCCAACATCTTCTTAGTTGAGCTACACTATGTGCTATAGCTGTAGGAAAGTTACAAACAATTCAGTATGTATCTATAACATGTTTAATAATAACCTTATACTGTGGAGCGGAGAGGTATAAACGAAGGGACCGTATATTATCAACGAGCATTATGGGTGCTGGAGAACTATAGTTGTGTCCGAGTCAACCTGAATTGGATGGACCTTAATAATAAGAACTATTGTTCCAGACATCGGTTCATACAACGTTAAATAAATTACGAATAACATTATAAATGTTACCATTAACGGGGCACAAGTCTCCAATACGTAATTTAACACGCCTAAAACTAAACCAATATTTGGCCGAAAAAAAGGTAAAGGGAGCACTCAAAATTACCAAGGCCACAGAAATCATTTTCAAATACTAAATACTTAAGCCTAGCGCTAGGCAGTGTGATATATCAACCTAAAAATCTATTTCCGTTTACATTTACTTACGGCAACCTTCAGTGTTTTAAATGAAAAACTAAATAAAGCTAATAAAGAAAAAATTACCCTTTTATGGTTCGAAATGATGTGGCAGAATTTTCTGAGGGTTAAATTTCTGTCAGTTCAAAATGATTTCTCGTAAATTCGCAAATAACGACCTCTCACCGGCTAAATAACGGAGTATATAAACTGGCGTCAAGGTTTTTCAACGAGCATCAATGATAACTAGTTCAGATAAACACACTATTACATTTTAACCAGGACAAGGTCAAATGGGGTCAATTTGAACTTGAACTAATATCGCTAAGGTCAACGCCGTATCATCATTACAAAGTAATTTATTAAAGGCAATTTTCGTGAAGGAATCCTAAACTAAAATCATAATATGCGTGACTGATTAGACATTTGTCTACGGCAGATTCCTCATCGCACATGTTAATTCATACGCAACGGCTAAAATAATTTTTAGTTGTTTTTTTGTTATTGTGAAAATGGGTAACAACTGTGTTAGAAATACTGCAAGCAGTCATGTGCAAGTCAGTCATATGCAAGTCATATGCAAGTCATATGCAAGCAGTCATATGCAAGCAGTCATATGCAAGCAGTCATATGCAAGCAGTCACTTTTCGAATAACTTTCTAACCTCTGAGTCGACATAATTGCTGGCTTTTAGTAATAGCGATTTTAGTAAGAATTTTTTTTTGTAAAATATAATAACCTCTGCTTTTTTAACTTTAGACATTTTAAATTTGTTGAACAAATTTTGACCGGAAATGAGACCTAAAGTAATTCAATATCTGGTTAATTTTGAAAGAATTTTTTTATGCTGAATCAGAATATTACACTTAAAATGCTGCTTGTATTGAAAGTCCCTAAAATACAGTTTAATTGATAAGAAAATGTTTTGATGATGAACAGAACTTTGAGGTCAAAATGTTTACCAACATGGTGCAGTCTCACAAGGACCGTAAGCTAAGTTTTACCCTCGGGCTCCAGGAAGTTAAATATGTGCATACAGCCGCTTTTTAATACTGTTTAACTTCAGTTAGTTTCATTTGATTTCTATATTGACAATAGGGGTCTGGCCAGAGAATGCAAATTGAATAGAAACCGAACGAAATTGGAATAAAAGAAGCTCATTTGATCCCTTACGCACAGCTGCAGTGTTCTGAAGCTCCGTCGTGTCGTCAGAGATCGGCGTGAGGTCTTCAGGCGACATTCTGGCGTATTGATACAAAAACATTTATAATTTTGAAAATTTAATAAATTACTGTTCAAAACAAATCGCCTGTAAAATTGACATGCAGATCAGGTGGTTAAGGTGTGTGTGGAAAGTGTATCAATATATACTCAAAGTTTAGAAAATGTTTGAGTGCACTGTGTGTTGTATATGAAATGTCTGTACTGCATATGATATGTACGAGAGAACTAAAAATAAACTAAATGTACAAGCAACTTCAAACATGTCACTTTAAATGTCCTAGTCTGATTGATGGGCGTGAAAAGTTTGCAAATTATTATTGTTATCTAAACATTCGCTATTATTGTATATGCAGTATTAATCCTTTCTGTGTTTTATTGCTGTTTTATTACTGTCTTTTTATTAATGGCTACTTAATTTGTGGCCCTAACATATATCTTATTTAAATATCGCGTTAACTTGTATTAGGCGGAATTCGGACTCGCCTACCACTTCGGGATTTCTATTGATGTCCAGATGTTTTCAAAACGGACCCGCCTACCACTCCGGTTTGAGCAGTAATATTTTGTGAAAAGAAGCTGACATCCGTGCGCGTCGAATGAGGCCAATTGCTCATATTCATTTTCATCGTCTTGTATGACTTTAATTCTCACGTGTTCTCTGAATTGCCTGAATTCCCTGGATTTTCTCTTATTTAAGTTTATCTTTTCATAATAGCACACTGCTATCCAGAGGTGAACCCTCCCCCCCCCATCTAAAAGTTGCAGACTACACGCTATCAAGACTTAGCTAGTCG
>SCLF01209115.1:0-17434 GCA_004367975.1 Mesochordaeus erythrocephalus
TTGTGACTCCGCAGGCCCCTTCGGATATGATAATTCCAGAAAAAAACACAAAATATAACACGAATACGAACAATAGTGTATTTCCTATGAAAATAAATATTAATAACGGTAATAATTTGGTTAATAAGCAACGGATAGCAAAAGCGCTAGTTTATAATAAATATTCCATAGATGAGGACTTGCTATGGTGCCTAGTAGAAGCAGCTAATATTGATGATGTAGACCTTAGGGGAGGTGAAATTTTGGATATAGGTAGTAGATACAAAAACATGAGTGTAATTATCATTGATAACTTTTCTTGGAGACCTGGGGATGGTGGGAAAATTTATAATAATAATATATACGGACACAAAAGAGTTAAGATCAATTGTGAAATCATGAGATGTAAATGGTTCACGTGGTGCTATAATATCCCAAAAATTATTATATATAGCCTTCGTTGTATAATTGATTGCTCCCCATCTAATGATAGCTTGGCGCATATAGATGAATCACTATTTTTAATAGATAGAATAAAGAATATTATTAATAATTTTTCTATGCTTGAAACATTACAAAAAATCGTCATGTCGGAAAAAAATATAAAGAATCAATGCCCGCCAATTAGCAGGGATTTATTTTTTATTTTGGAAGACATTATTTATAGAATATCAATAAAACTATCAATTAAATTAGAAATTTTTAACATTAAAGAAATTAGAAATAAACTAAAAATATATATATCTAACTACTCTAATGGATCTACTAATCAATATGCTGGCCTATTTCGTTCTACAACAATAAGCTATAACACTACAAGCTTAAACAAACCAAGATCATCGCGTCAAACTCCTCTGATATTATCCAAAGAGCACGAAGTTTTTCTGCCACAACCGGACTTGTACCACACCAAGAATATAAAAATCATACCAACCAATAATAAGACCAATATGGTCCTCCGCTCCAAAAAGATTGAAAAGAATGAAAATGCCCGCCTTATTATAAACGGTAATTTAAAAAAATATATGGATCAATGCCCCCCCGACCGCATCACTGGATATAGTGGGGATACCATCACATTGAATAATATAGATAATGGGTGTGGGGAAAGTGACCGAATTAATGACCATGCCATTCATGTAGGAGATGTACCAATACTGGGCGATGTTAACTTTATTATGGATAATGAACTTCCTCAGATTATATCACCAATAAAGAGAGATAAACACAATACGGTGATTATTGAATTTTGTCCAAATAATATTTATATTGGTAAAACTAATATAAAGAATATAGAGTTTTTTAAAGAGTATGATATAGAACACAGTTTGATTGATAATGGCCAAATTAATAAAGAATGGGTTGTACCACTTCCGGTGATACCTAATCTTGAGTTCAAGTTGAGCAATAGATCTATATTTCAGTCTGACATGCTGCCCTGTTTAAATGAAGCTTATGTTATTATGAATGATATGAAAATCAAAATCCCAGTATCTAACCCACCAGGTCCAGCTAATAAAACTAAGTTCGAAGGTCTAACAATAATTTATGTAAATATAAATAGACCTATTATATATAAGTTACAAAAACTGATAGATACATATGGTGAGGTTGATATTTTTTTGCTGTCCGAACTGGACACATGGGATGATGAACTAATGGATAATAGAGTAATTCCACTGGGTTACAATTTTATAACACATCAATACATTACTATTAATAATAAAAAGACGATTCTAAGTATGATTCTATATAAAAATGGTATATCACAATATATAAAGAGAATTGATGCTCCGGCACCATTCAGCTCTGCTAATTTTAAATTAAAAAATAAATCAATCAATTTTACGGTGTTTTATAGACCTATAGAAAAATCTAGAAAATGGTTAGGGATAGGCGGTGAAAAATATTTTGAACAGAATTTAGAAAATATTATAAAAATGCAAAAGAAAATTCCCGCAGTGATTGCTGGGGACCTAAATGGAAATATAGATCGTGCTAGGAACACATATGAGAAATCATTCATTCCACATATTAGAAATTTGATGAAACAGGACTATAAAAATATAGTTAATCAGGCTTCGTTTCATAAAATTTCAAGAGGGCTAAAAATATGTGCCTCTAAAATTGATGTTATATTTATAAAGAATATTGAATGTTCATTAAAACACTATAATGGGAAAATAAACATTGGGAATGATGGTCACGACATCATTGAAGTCTATATTAACTGTATAAAACATCATATATTGGGGTATGTGGAATGTGACAAAAGACCGCCACTAAACAAACCAATATTTAGACAATTGACACGATCATTATTAGAACATTTAGACACCAAATTGACCAAACTTAAAGAATATGATAATATAGGTTTAGTCAATGATAATAAATATATACTGGGACTGACCAACAAAAATAATATTAAATTTAATCAGGTATTTAGCTCGGACTATTTCTTTGAATTTTTGCATAATGTCGCGGGACTTATGCAACCAATAACTGCCACTAGGATCCCAATTTTTACGAACCCTAGAATCATGAGCTCAGAAACAAGACAACTGAAAAATATAATTTCTGCACTTTATAGAACTATGAACGACACCGAAACATTTATGAATAGAAATCTTATCAATGTTAATATTAATAGAATGACTAAATTGCTAAATAATAGATACCATCGGGATAAAAGAATTTTTCATAAAAATAACGATGTGATAGAATTTTTTAATAATATGGACTTATTCAAATTGAATAAGAAATTGAACCCCAAGGATAGAATCAATGCTGGTAATTTGGAGTCGTATGATGAGAACGAACTATCAGAGGAATATAAGGATATGACTAACAATATTATTAAACACACTAAAAACTATGTTCCCACCTTTGATGTTACCACTTATATTCCGATACTTACATATAAGGACAAATTTTCGTTCGAAGAAAATTTAGCACATAGATATAAATCTGATAAATTATGTAAATCCTTTATGCAATGCTTGAGATCTTTGAGACCGTATACACGTGGTATTGATGGGAATACAAATGGGGAAATTTTTAACTCCCTTCCGATAGAATATACTGATATATTGTTTGACTCGATATCAAACTATTTATATAAAGGGGTGTTTGCTGATAGATTCTTAAATTCAAAATTTGTAGCTATAATGAAGCCTGGAGATATTAATAATATAAAAAATCGTAGATTTTTATCAATTGGTTGCCCGGAGCAACAATTGATGATGAAAATAGTGGCCACTAGCCTTCAGAAATTTTGCGAAAACAAAAATCTATTTGATATAAATCAGTTTGGATTTCGCAAACATCTTGGCTGCGATATGGCAGTCGCTAATTTAATATATAATTTATCAAATATCAATAAAAAAGCAGTTGTAATAATAGTCTCAATCGATCTCAGTAGCGCGTTTAACTGTGTTAACCACGATATTATAAAGAAAATTCTACGTAAATTATGCAAAGACCATACTATGATATTTTTCGAATCATTATTACGACAGAGATCGGGATATTTAATTAGTGGTGGAAAAAAATCTAAAAAATTTCATATTCCTCTGGTAGGGGTTGTTCAAGGGGAACCCACATCACCTTTGTTTTTCAATTTGGTTATAAATGGCTTTATAAAATATACAGTACCGAACCCTGAATCTAATAATATAAATTTTGGCAGCGTAGCACAATGCTACGCTGATGATAGCTTAATAGCTATATGGGATACTGATATTGATAAGGCAGTTTATAAGTTAAATAATATGTTGGATAAGACTGCTTTGTTTATGAGAAACTGTGGCTTCTTAATAAACAATAGAAAAACTAAAATAATGTGTTCGGGTAATGCGATATTAAGAAAACAAATTCCAGAAAAATTGCAAACTAATATTGGTGAGTTAAATCAGAGCAGTGAGCTAAAAATTTTGGGACTTAGAATAAATCAAAATCTTAAATTTCAACCACAAATTGAACACATTATCAATAAACTTAAGGCACAAATTTATTCTATAAAAAATTTAAAAAATATGGGTACGAAAAGACAAATATTAAAAATAGCTTTTTCATGTCCATCCGGCTTATATACATATGGCTTGGGTATACAGGCTCCCTGGTCTAAAGGAAATTATATTAGGGTGCAGAAAATATTAAATGACCAGATTAGGACAATATTAGATATCAAATATAATAAATTCGATAAAATTTCCCAAAAAAATCTGTTAAGACTAGCAGAGTGGTGTCCTATATCCATAATACATAAAAAACTGGGACTTTGTACTCTTAATAGAGTGGTTCGCAATATGAGCCCAATTGGACTTTATAATGTGATATGCAGACTGATTACTTATAATGATGGTACACATTTTGGGACTAATTTGGATGTGTTTGACATCATGTATAAAAAAGGATATAGAATACCTACGATGGCTAAATTTTCGGATGATATTTATAAAAACACAAATGAATGCAATGTATTCCCAGCTGTTTTGTATGGATGGTTCAATGAACTGCCTATGATAATCAGGGAAAAATTCGGCACAAAACTTTTTGATGTCCAGGTGGCCATTCACATGTCCAGCATGTGTTACCATCACGTAAACTTAAACGATAAAACGTGCTCTTTTTGTAAAGATAAAATACATATAAATAAAAAAAAGCTAGATATAATGTCTGACAATATTATAAGCCTACTAAGCTCTAATGTAGATTTGGAAAAAATTATGACTTTGGATGACAATGATATCAGAATTCTGGCTGATTTATCGCCATTTTATGCGCCATCATACATGGACTTAGTGGATAACGTATATGATAATTGAAAAACACAAATTGGTTTCCATACCGCTAAGAGTTTCCATAGCGCTGTGAGCTATAAGTATATTTTTATGGGTAGGATGAGCATTTAAGAAAAAAAAGGCTTTTGGGATGTGAGTGATCTATCGTGGGAATGACGAATCGTGAAAATATGAGCTTATATATAGTGCAGATAATAGTGATTCTACGGCGAAAGCTATTGTTTCGGTTTGGTTAAGATGTTAATGAGGGGGATTCGATATTTATAAATATGTGTTTATAAGGGGTTTGGGTATACCTGATTATATTATTCTAGGTGTCATGAACAGATCATAGCTCCTGGGATATTATGTAATGCAACATACGTCGATGCCAGATAGATTCAAGGGTGTATGTCGGAATTATGAATACTGTATTTGTATAATAATCTGTGTGAAGTTCGCAGCTTATGGGTTCATGTTTTCATGTATGGGAATATACGTAAAATGTGACCAGCTACGATGTATGTATTGACTTATAAATTAATTCTACGAAAATTAAAATATATTATATGTAGATGAACCCAATATCATCTGTATGAGTGTTCCTTTATATTTGAGCTGGTCTCTGTATACGGGAGATAATAGTTGATATACAGGGTATGATGATGTGTCTGTATAAAGTGCTAACATAAATAATATAAATAACTGAAATAAATAATTATTTGTTACTAATATATATGTGAGGATTTAAATATGATTGAACTATGATTCTCCAGAAAAATCGTAGGCCAATTAGAATAACAACAGTGCTTGTCAATGGTTAATGGACTCAGTGCGCATATTTCTTCTGTAAATAGGATTTATACTGTGGATATACCCTTACTAACACCGTTCTGAATTATATATATGGATCCCAAAGATATTGGGACGTGATATTCCCTGTAATATTTTTCCCCCTGCAATATTTTACGATGCTCAATGTTTATATTTATTTGTAAAATTTATATGTTTTGTCTGACTAACATTGTAAATCTAATCATATACTAAAATGTGAACTCTATGTAAGAAATTTATGTATGGAACTTTTGGTTCAACATCGGTGGGTTTTGTCGGACGCTACGGCTATTTATGTGAGTCTGGGATTGATATGGGATGGTATACATTGTGGAGTGGTTTTCACATTATAATGGTAGTGTAGAAAATTGTTTTTATGTGGTAATATCTTTGTCTAGGCCTGGGGTCCGGAATAAATGTAGAATGTCTGACGACCAATGCTTATACCTTACAGTTTCTAGAATAATATAAATACTATTAATCTACCGTGTTATACACTTGCATGACGTTAGCAGGAATAATATATCTGTAAGAAGTGCATGGATGTTAGATTGAAATGTGCGATATCAAAAAGCCACATGAATAAGTTAAGTAGTATGTCAAACGGCAGTTTTAATTATTCATAGGGGATTACCTTGGGATATGTTTTGGCGAATAACTGGAATGCAGGATGATCAGCTCAGCAGGATAAAATGTTAAATTTATAACCACCAATTACATTCAAACTTGAAAAACCAAGATATGCAACGAATATTTAGGATGCAGAATATACATTGAAAATCTTGATGTGAGCTAATAAGTTTTTATTTGCAGGTTTAATAATGGGCATGCAGATATTGTGAGGATCGTTGGCATTGAGAAGGATTTATTTTTGACAGTGCATATAGAAATAGATAATATAAGTATAATACAGTCTGATGGTAACAGAAAAATATTTACTTAGTATTTGACTGGTGGTACGATTTAATAATTTATCAAGCACCACTATATAATTGAAACATCAGGCTAAAGATGTATTTAATTGTATTCAGACATCAAAAGTGTCATACATATATTGATAATAGGATGTAGCTGTATTTATATTGGTAGGGAATTAGACTTTTACTATGACTCCTATTTGACTAGATTTATAATAAACGAACAATAAATATTTCATATAACAGTAGTGTTTATAATTCACCGATATATTGGGCAGAAAACAACCGCGGTTTTTCATGGTTGTACTTATATTTATTGAGAAATACTTATATTTATTGTGAAATGGAACATGCAAAACTATTACATAAGGTTCATAGCGCGGTTGGCTACCAAGTGATTCTCCGGGATATCAATAGATAAACAATTTGGATCTATAAATTCGATATCAAACTCATCACCAAACTGTTTATACTGCTCAATGAAATTTAGAGTATAAAACTCAGTTTGTAATTCCTCCTCGGTAGGCTGTTGAAGATATAGAATTAATATTTCCTCATCCAGATTCATTGGATGATCAATCTCCAACAGTAACTTCGGAGATTCGGTGTAGGAAGGGCAGTTTGACACGTTGATCAGGAATCTTACATGGTTAAGAGATGAGGATAATCTTAACAGATTTGCTTCACAGGCCGTAGAAGTACAGCATTGTCTTATAGTATTTGTACTACGTAGATCCTCATACAGTTGTTTTATATGATTTTCTTCCTTACGCCTTTTGTCGGATTTTATAAAAATAAAGAACTATATGGATAGTGGTTTTTTGTGAATATTGGGTACATAATGGGACTATAATAGGATTTAGGTAGGACTAACATAGAGTTGGATATGGGATTTTCCACTACATATATACAATATTATAAGATTGACTATGGATTGTCTGCGGTGTGGAGACTATATTTTGGATGAATTTTAAGAAAATATTTATAATACTAGATATATACAGTGTATATGTTGGACATACAGCTTTGACGATATTAAGTTAATAATTTGATAAGAGTTTACTGAATTTGATGATAAATAATATTGAGATGAAGAAACGGGTTTTGGATGGACGTAGGGGTTATACAATGAATTATTTAAATAAAATCTTTTTAAGGATGTTCTTATACAAATGTTTATAAAATTGTCCTGTTGTATAAGGTTTGAGTCAGATCCGCTTGTTTTATGCAATATTGCATCAGACTGGATCCCAGGACCATATTGTCGTCACAAGCAATATAGGTGTTGGGATTGTTTACAAGCTCTCGCCAATCCTTGTTTCCGAGAAAGATGTGCATAGAACGGAGAAGTCTGTTCGTCCACTTACGTAATTTTTGAAAGTCTAAGCAGTAACGTCGCTCGATTTTATTGATATTGGAGAACATTAGATTCAACACCGTGAACAAATTATTTGATGTGTCGAAATTACGTGCACAGGTGGATTCTTTGTCCTCCATTAATTTCAACGTCACGTGCTTATAACGTTTCGTAATTACAGGGATATTAGCATGATCTTCCTTTGACTCAAATATGTCTAACTTATATTTTTTGTTAAGGAAGACCAGACCTCCACTCTTGGTGAGCTCACCGTCTTAATATATGGGTTATTATATTTTGAAAGAGTAACATTTGGAGGGTAGAAATGGTTTTTCTGGTGACCTGGTTTATAGCATAGTTTATAATGTGGAAATAATGTGGAAATACTTATAGTCAGGAAGGGTATGCGGATATATACGGTTTGGATTTCAACCAGAATGGTGGAGGAATATAAGATCTAATAATTTTGGTTATTTTTATATATGTCTTTATAAAGCTCATAAGAACAAGTTAATAGTGGGTGTTTATACGTTTATACAGGTCTACATAGTATTATAAGATGTAATATCAGAAGGCAGATAAGGTTAATCTTGAAAAATTTACAATTATATAGGAAATAAAATAACTAGTGGTTTCGAGTAGTTTAGGGAATATATATTGATGGACCTTATAGGAATTTTTACTTACATGATACGATAGAACATAGAAACTCCAAGACAGTTTCCATCACTGCGTCCGGTGAAACATGTTCTATAGTGAAACGCATGTTTCCAAGCGTATCGGTGCAATTGTGACAATTGCACATAAGGACCATATGGTCCTTTCTGTCGCAGTGAGTGGAGCGAAGCTGGACAACCTGCCAGTTGGCAGTGCCAAAGTTCTTGGCTAACTTCCGCAACCATTGCTGCGCTTTGCGGGACTCTACAGTAACTAATGCTCTTATCATACCAGATTTTTGGAGTTCGGCGGTGGTTAGCTCGGCTTCGGTCTCACAGTCCTCGCTACAATCCACGACAGAATAGGGTCCGGTTGTGGACTGCTTTACCATCTCTGGCATCCTTAAAAAAATATAATAATATGAGTATAGATATATAAAATGTTAGAAATTAATATTTTGTAATATTGTAAAATATATATTTGATATAAGCTTTTATAATATGCACGTAGTGATTTTTATGGGGTAATTTGTAATGTTAGGCATAACCATAGACTAATTTATTAAGCTCTGAATAATTTATAATATAGAATATAAGTTTTTATAATATATACGGGGTATTTTTTTTTCGGAGGTAGTTTTTTTTTGGATGTGATTCACGACCCCATATTTATGACTTTAAGAGTTACTAAGGTTTACGTATATGTTTTCATACAGTAGAACTGGTAATATGAATACTTATATATATTTAGGATCGTCGGTGTGAAACAGTGACGCGATGAGTATGTCAGAATTTATAAGAACCAAAAATCAGTATGTGCGGCGATAATGGGAAGTTAGTATAAGATTTATATGAAAGATTATGGGATATAATAAGTTTTACTATGAATGCAGGACCATTTTTTTTGAGGACTCTTTCTGATACATACAATTTACAAATACGATTTTATATGTGTAATATGATCATGGAATGTAAGATAAATATATTCCTTTATAATAATCAGTATTGATATACATAAATAGTTCAATACTAACGGGACTTTTAGCATTCTTCTTATAACCGGCAACATGAAAT
Organism: Mesochordaeus erythrocephalus; assembly: GCA_004367975.1. NCBI lineage: Eukaryota > Metazoa > Chordata > Appendicularia > Copelata > Oikopleuridae > Mesochordaeus > Mesochordaeus erythrocephalus. Next base: position 9,599 of record SCLF01209115.1, read on the forward strand.
CGTCGGGGATCATGAGATGCTTCGTGGACAGGCGTGCGTGAGTTTCCCATATACGTACAGTCTCATTGGTGGATACACAGCGACCATACAGCTTTCCAACAACGCAAAGTGGACTTATAATCTAAAAAAAATGCATCAAAAATCATAAATATGTAGGATAAACATATCTGCATTCAGTGGACGTATCTCCACATGCTTGTATATTGGGAACAGTAGTGTGAATGTAAGTCTAGGACTCTAATATGATACCTCGCATATAGTTTTGATATTATACATAATATTAATTTTAAATAACGTCGTGTATTTGCTTATAGTAATGTTATAGTGTCGGTTAATTAACATTGACATTTTTGGATAAGAATATAAAGATTTTAGACACATATTCATATACTGAGCTGTTTTTTTGTGATATAAAAGTTACATTATATATTTTGAAATGTATGAAAATATTTAAGAGTATGGGAATAATAGGAAAATAATATTTACCTATTTATATAATTTAAAAATGAAACGTTAGATTTTACTTGTATTTGGGTTGCATGTGGTAGATGCTGTATACCTGTGTTCTGTATTTATAATAATAAAAGGAATTTATAAAACAAGGTTTATAATTGGATAATTAGTAAAGGCTATAAACGTAATTTAAGATATAACTACTTTTACTAGACCAATTAGGATAAGGACTCCATTTGATACAGAAACATGGTAGGTAGATGTATGGTAAGTATCTGGAGTATGAGGAGAGTATATATTTACTGTTATAAAAAAGGATCAAATAATTTGGTAGGAAGTTAATTTATCTAGATTCGAAAAATCATAAATGTAAGACCTCAACTGATATTTAAGTAGGATTATACCCAGATGTATGATTAGAATATATACGGTAATTTAAAAAATAGGACTTTTTTTTCAGAGGCGATGAAGATAGGGACATATTTATAGTAACAATAATATTTACCTCTGACTTTGGACGGGTTACAAAGAGTATATCGTTCCCCCATAGTTTTCCAAGCCGCCGACAGGATAATTCGCTGAAATTTCTATGTGACTTGATCCAATCCAAAAGAATTTGGAGCCCTTTTAATAGACTACGACCTGCCACAGCCAATGAAACCGTTGAAAAATGAAAACGGACATTGAAAACTACTTCTTCATTGCCCGATAATTCATTTATAATTCTGGTCGCTGTTGCCAATAGCTTAATAGAAATAGGTTATATACATTTATATGTTTTTGAAATGGGTGGTAAATATATCGTCTTGTGGGTGTTGATGTCTACACAATATAAGGTAAATATAAGATAAACATAATAGAGATAAATATTTTTTTTCTACATAGCGATGGTAATATTTTGATTACGATAAATAGAATAAGTAAAATTCGGATGAATAAATAGATAGAATAGAATAGTGCGAATTTATGTTTTTTTGGGTAGGAGACGGCTTGTGATTTGTGGAGACAATACACCATAACATAAGGAATAATATTATGAGTCTTGACTTACCAACTGCTTGCAGTTAATGAAGTCATGTAGAATTGCAGTCTCGATAAAATCCACCCATCCATTCAGACGGATAAATCTCGTACTCTCCGGATTGTTCAGAGCGTCCAAAGATTGTTTTATAGCACTGAATTTTTAGACTTATAATTAGAATGATAGTAAATAATATTAATGTAGTATTAAAGTTTTCTCCTGAAGATATGCTTCTACTTATAAGTAAAATAATATCTAGAAATAGGATTAATATTTCAAACGTAGGACCATGAGTTAGAAATATAAATTTTAGGTGCTGTACTCTATAATATATCTAGGATACATTTATTTGGTTTTCTCGTGTGAGGGATGATACGTATAGTGATGTGGTTTCAAAGAAATTAGATAAGAAGTATATATATAGTCGATATTATACATAACAATGTAAAATTGAAATTTTGTCTGGAAAATATATAAGCTCCGCAATTGATTTATAAAGAAATAATATTTATAAGTAGGATCAATATTGTTGGGTCGACCATGGAATCAGGAATATAAATTATAGGTACTGAAATTTGATAATAATATATACTATGGGATACTGGTATTTTCCTTTGGGGAATAGGATTTAAAAATAACGCCCAATGTATGTATAGTGAAACAAAAGTCAGGAAATGGGATTAATGTTTCATATGTCGACCAATAAATCTAAAAGATATAAAATTTACGAGTGGAATTATGTAAATAGGAATAATGGTAATTTATACTGTTGCATTTGGGATATAGGTGATTCTGTGATAACGGATTAATGTAACATAGTTCACTTCGAGACCAAGAAAATTAATACTGGGTTAGTAATACGGGGGTCTTGGCTGATATATTGATTTAGTATGAATATTTTAGTTATATATATATAGGCGATAATAACCATAACAATATAAAATCGAAATTTTGTTTGCGGTATATGTAATTTCCGTAGGCGGTTATAATAAAATAATATTTATATGAGGGATCAATATACGATAAGATCTATGTTACATAGGATATTAGAATAAAATTAGAATAAAATCATAATAATATTATATTAATAATATGGCCAGATTACATATAGGGTGCGCAATTTATATATAATGAAATAAAAATCATGGATGTAATTAATATTTTATAGCTCGACCAATAAGCTTAGGAATATAGTTTTAGGAGTGGAATTTTATAATAATATATGATGCAAAAAGATGTGTTCATTGGAAAAGATATGAATAGTGAGATAGTATACAGTCGTATTTATATTTATATTAGTGTTTTTTTTGTGGGATTTAAGGGTATCTGAAAAATCTGAAAATATGTACGACTCAAGGTATAGGTTACGTAGTGCACGGTGGAACCAAGGAAATTAATACTGGGGGAGTAATACAGGAGTATTGGTTGGTATATTGATTTAGTCTCTATATTGTGACAAAATGTTTGGATGTTAATTGTATATATAATGGAAAAATTATATAGTCAATAATAGCCATAACAATATTGAAATGTTGTCGGGATTATGTATAAGTTCCGCAAGCGACATATAATGAAATAATATTTATAAGAGGGATCAATAGATGATGATGTCGGACAGGGAGTTGGGAATAAATTCGAAGGGTTGAATTTTATAATAATATATACTTTAGGGTACATTTATTTTCCCTCACGATAAAATACTGTGGTACCTAGGATATTAGAATAAAATTATAATATATTAATTATATAATATTATGTTAATAATATAGCCTGATTGCATACGCAAGTTATTTATAATGAAATAAAATTCATGAATGAAATTAATATTTTTTATGTCGACCAATTGGTTTTAGGGATATAATCTTAAGAATGGAGTTTTATAATAATGTATGAGACCCAAAAGGTGTGTCCATTGATCGTACTATGAATAAAGAAATATTATACAGTTTGTAAGGGTATCTGAAAAATATAAAAAAGATATAAGACTTAAGGTCGAGGTTACGGAGTACACTTTGGAACCAAGAAAATTCATTCTGGGTTAGTATTTCGGAGATTTTGGTCGGTATATTAATTTAGGTGGAACAACGTAATAAAATGTTTAGATATTAATGTCCTTTGAAGGAGGTTAATATATATACAGAGTTGTAATATCGAGGAGTTTTGGGATGAAAATAATAATACCTTTCAACATAAAAAGTGGATTCTTCTCCCTCCACATTCATATTGATGAAATTAGGGTTTACGTTTCTCTGTTACGGAATTCTCAGGGAAGTTTGGTTGTTCTTCTTTTAACGGGATATAGTTCTTATATTTGTCTTCGTATTTCGAAATTGTGTTGTGTTTAACCTTTTTGCGGGGATTCCTGCAAAAGTTTTATAATGTGAAGATCTGTTTTTATAAAAAGTATTGATGGACTGGCTTAATCATCGACAATTTTTGTAACCAATAGAATTTCTCAACCAATAAAAAACGGGGATATTTTTTTGGAAAACTACACCAGATGTTTCTCACCTGTCCGATTCAAGATATTGGAATCATATGGAATATTCATGTTTGTTCGCTGATATTCATGAACAAAGTTGGACATGATGGACTTTTCCTGTTGAAATTAGCCTATCTAAAATATATAAAGGTGTATTCCTGGGGATGAATGATGGTAATGAATATATGGTCAGGATAGAACTTTGTGAATAAATGACATTTAGTATTTAATTTATTAAAAAATCTGACAGAGTTTTTTGGGACATGATGATTTTGGGTGAACAAATAGCAACATAATTGGAATATATAGTAGATACAATGTGTCCAGATTATAGAAGGGACATGGTCATATTTATAAAATAGGATAATTCATAATAAGGTTTTCCAGTATTACTGGTAGGAGGATGATAAGCATGGTTATGTGATAAACAAATAATAGGAGATACATATATATAAGGATGGGGCCTGATGTAGGAATATGTTAAGCTAGTTTAATTTACATTATGATTTCATTTGACTCCATAATGTTTTGTATCATAATATTATAATGAGATAAAACGATATTTAATAGAACGAGTGTCTTTGGAATAGGATATGAACAAATATAAGTACTTGTCATAAATAGTTGTTCTGGTGTGATAATGAAATATTGATATGATGGGATGGTGACATTAGGAGGGCAACAGATATAGTGGTTAGTTCTGCAGATATAAGTTTTTTTTTATATGTAGAATTCTCAAACACTACGAGGTAGTATATATTGCTGAGCAATACTATGAGACTTTAAGATATGTTGATAGATAGGGTAGTTTATTTTCAGGTAATGCTTCGATTTCTTTTACCAGGTTGGTGGTTGTGTGTATATATAGTCTTTTTTCTGATTAGCAGTATATAGACTTTAAAATACTAGATAGGATGTGTCCATATGGACGAATTTATTAAGCTAATTTATAATGTAGTTAATTTAGCTAACTTATAATTTGGATGTTTATATTTCGATCATGTACACTCGTGACTACTCATTTTGAATAACGTGTATACTCTGATAACACTCCCCATCACATGTAACGTAAGATAGGAAGTTACTATAGGGATAGGGTGTTATGACAAAACCATTCTTCAGGAGATTTTCATCAGTCTCGGGACAGATTCTTCTTTTCTTCCTCTGGGTCATGTCTGATTTCCGGTTTGATTTAAAGGATCGAATGGGAGGATAATTGTCAGCATCATTGATCTGACAAGTACCGGCGGTTAACTTCAGAACTATAAATATCTAATGAATGGGAGTAAAAATGGATAAAATGTTTGACTGATTATGTATGGAATATGATCAGACAAGGTTTGGCGTAACGAAGGAATATACTAAGCTAGATCGAGGCAGAAACATTTATAAAAAAATTATTTAATATAAAAATAATATTAATATTATTTAATATAAATTATAAATTAATAATATGAGAATAAATAATTAATCGTAACATTGGAATGTTATGCCGAACATAAATGTCGAACATAAACGTTTATAATAGGATATAATTCGGTTTGCTCAGATAATAGGGATCGATAATAAGGATCAATAATTATATGGGATATGGATTACGATATATATATTTGGTAGACAGTATGTCAATGGGTGGTCGGTCAGACAGTATAAAAATAAAAGTAAATATTCTGTATGTATTCAAATGGAACGTATATATACAGGTTTGGGATCTATAAATCATGAGTTGGACATAGGACTTACCGGAGATAATCCACTGAGCTCCCATTTCGGATAGATCCCAAGAATTCAATTCATAGGTAGCCTGAAATAAGATAGACTTTACAAATTATATTTTTTTTTACGAAGGATGTTATATATGGGATATAGTGTACCATATAATGATGACGACTTATAGTGTTCTCGTCCGTATAAGTCAACAAGTTTGTCCCCACGTCATGATGTTTGATATGACAGCATATATGGGGTGAGGACTTTCCAAATTGTTGTAACCCTAATATAAATTTTTTTTAATATACAAATAATATAAGATATATAGGGATTTACCTAGACTGTCAAGTAAACATATGTATAAGTCATTGATAAAACTTAGTTCATGTTGAAACAGACGCTCAGTGCTTTGCTTTAACGTAGTTACTAAACGATAACTGAGATACCAATAGACTATATCTATAATATTTGAGTCTGCAATTGATAGAAACAATAATCGGGGGTTGTGTGCTGCATATGTGATTACAGCATCCAGCTGCATTTTCAAATTGGCCAGGTAGAGATCTAATAGGATATGAATTCTAGAGTTATGTTATAGGATATACCTGTATTCGGCACTTGACACCCTGGCTTGGTTTGAAAGGTTTCGTGCAGATTATTTAATGTGTCGAGACATTTACAGTCCAGACATTGACATATAATGGTTTCACTTGAGGAAAACTTTCTTTTGCAGACTTGAGACTTATATGATTGTGAGGGCAGACGTCTTTCATACAAAGACAACATTAGAATAATCCGTTCTATGTCTAGATAATACCACATAAATAAATTTATAACATCGAAAATGTCTATTTACCTTTCATGCCAGATTCAAAACTCGTCAGAAATACACCTAGCCTTAGATTGAGACTTATACTTATAGTGTCATCGCATGGTACCTCTTTTGGCAGACTGAATAATAACTCGATACGATAGCAGAGAACCGCCACATCGTCTGAGATTAGCATGGCACGTAAAAGTCGCTTCAACCTTATAGGATTTGAATCCGAACATATATTTTTGGAGGATGAAATCATCCTGGGATTTTTTGGGGTAGGAAAAATATGTGGTGTTATAATTCGCCGTTCAGTAGTAACAAGCGATGCGGGTGGTTCTATGTTTATCTTGGTGGGTGCGGACACGATCTCAACCATGGGTTTAGAAGTCTTTTTATAAGTACGTTTTCCCCTTTTAAATACAGGTGATACCCAAGTCGTGGGGTCAGCCAAAGAAACATTGTGGTTGGGTATTTCCTCAACAGTAGATGATGATAGTTGGGGAAGCACCAAAGTATCTTTGATAATGAGAAAATAATATATTTTATAAGACAAGATAACTTACTATACAATAGTTCCATTGAGAGGGGTGACTCAAAGTCACTATCTATAACATCCTTTTCATGATTTGATCTCTCCATTAGTATTGTATAATGTGTTATATATATGAAAATGTATTCTCCTCTATAAGTCAATACTAAGACTCGACTATATGTTATAACAATCAGATATTTGTGTGGACATATACACCATCGAAATTATTTAATTATTAGATTGGTTTGAATAAGGTTGTGAACAAGCATTGGAAATATCATACTCTCAATAACAAATAGTTACAATATCAATAGTTTGAATAAGGTTTTTTTTCTCTAAAAAATCGGTATGTTTCTATTTTTCCGTACATATGATCGCTTGGGTACCTATGATTGGCATGGTCTGTATTTTGGTCTATGATGTGAATGATGATTATATTTTGGAACTATGCTTGCTACTAACCTTATTATATACCACCTTAATCAAGATTAATCACCCAGTCCTTCCGATTGTAAGGAATTGAAATCATTCCCATGTTTTTCATCCGGGTGATTCAGAGGCAAAAAAAGCATTGTTTTCATGATAATCCCGGTGGAACCTACGATTTAGAACTTACGATAACACCACAATATGTATATAAATCATTTGAATTTTTCCCTCACAACATAATATAATATTATAATAATATTAATAAAAATATATGGATGGAGGTGGATATTTAGAAGGAATTCTGAATGTTTACTCCATTGGTATATAAGTATCAACACATATCATAACAGAATGTTACTATAATAAGTAGATTATATAAGACACTCTCATGA
>SCLF01210224.1:0-17432 GCA_004367975.1 Mesochordaeus erythrocephalus
CAGAGCATGAACCACAAATATTAATTCGGAACGTAGCGCCGAATTCATACTCTGGTATTAATTCAGCACTTTGGGTGTCGTAACCCCTGTCATAACTGGCCGCCCTATCGTCTTGGGCTACAACTGATAGCTTAACCAGACTTAGTGAGTCTTTTCTCAGAATATCGAAAATTATACGGCGTTGAACAGTTAACGCTCCCTAAAGACAGAACGTAAAAAGACATACAAAAAACTTAACTGCAGGGTATATGGCAGCTCACCTAACTAAATTGTATTATATTAAGTAGATCTCAGGGCATCCAATAAAATTATCGAAAACATACTCCGATCATTTGTTTTAAAGCTATGGACCTCGAAAGTCACATTGTTTAAAAATGGACAAAATTGATTTTGACCGTCTTGAAATTTAGTTTTTGCGCACATTTTTGGGCTATAACTAGGTGACGTCCTAAGAGTTCAGTGCGGGTCCTGTGAGAAAAATTAAAGCCGGAGTCATGATGCGTGGAATAAGCCGACCTTCGAGCCAATAGGACATACTTTCCGAAGTCACATTTTTGACTTCTAGTAGCTATAACTGCAGAACGGGTTAGGAATTTTGGGTCAATCACTTGAGAAGAAATGAAGCTGACATCAGTACGCGTCCATTGAGAGCAATTTTAAAATTTCACATTTTTAAAACGTCTTATTTCCCCCGAAATTGTACTCATTCGACGCGCACAGATGTCAGCTTCATTCCTTCGCAACTGATTGACTCCGAATTCCTAGCCCGTTATGCAGTTATAGCCACTAGAAGTCAAAAATGTGATTTCGGGGAGCATGTCCTACTGGCAAGAAATTGAGCTTATTCGATGCGTCATAACTCCAGCTTCAATTCTGCTCATAAGACCGACCCCAAATTCTTAACACGTGACATAGTTATAGGTCAGACTTGAAGTATAGGTCAAAGTCAATTTTTCTCCATTTTCGACAATGTGACTTTCGAGGTCCATAGCTGGGGGGATGCCCGGGAGTTTACTTAATCTAGTAGAATTTAGTTCGGTGAACTGCCATAGCCCGAGGAGTTAAAATTAACGAAAAGGGGGCATTTTCACGTTTTAACTGTAGGAGGCCTATAATTTTGGATATCCTGAGAACGGATTCAGAACCGCAAGAGAAAACTCTAAAAGACTCAGTAAGTCTGGTTAAGCTATCAGTTCGGCCACGCTGCCGAAATTAATTTCTCAACTGAGTAACAAGTGTGTATAAATAAAAACACCCGCACACATTAGTTGGAATATTTGATCTTTTGAATACGTAACTAATTTCGAAACATATTTAGTTTATTATAAAAAATTGTCTGTATTTAATCTTAAATTCCCAAACTCTTTCCGAGCCCGAACAGATAATATGTTAAAAGATACAAAAGGTGTTACAGATGTCAAACTTACTGACAACATTTTGAATGGTAAAATCATTAACAGTCTGTCCTTGAATACTCCTACGTGCTCGTATGTTGCGCATAGTCAATGGTCGGGAGCTTACTGAAAATGAAGGATTTTAATTCCCAGAATGTAATAATACAGCCCTGTCAAAACCGCCCCCTCAACATTTCACGTGGGACAGATGTTTTTGCGGTTCCCTATCTGTTCTGAGAATATGCAAACATACACGGAGTCGTATAGTTACCCCCCCCTAAAACAACGCTAAAAATACCTGGGGCATGGCAGCTCAACGAACTAAATTGTACTAGATCAAGTAGACCCTAGGACATCCAATCAAATTTTAAAGCTATGGACCTTGAAAATCACATTCTCCAAAACGGACTAAATTTATTTGACCGTCCTGAAATTTAGTTTTTACGCAGTTGTTTCGAGTCAGATTTTTAGTGAACATACGTTGAGATATTGGCATGTGTTCTAAATCATAATTAAGTAGAAAAGTGAAAAATTAGTAATTTTTGTCACTCGTTGAAAATTTGTACTCTAGATATCCCATTTCTGGGCTATAACTAGGTCACTTGTTAAGAATTCGGGTCGGTCCTTTGAGAAGAATTGAAGCTGGAGCCATGACGCGTCGAATAGGTCCACCTTTGAGCCAATCGGAGTCTTTTTAAAGTCGTGCGTTTACTTCCTTATATTACACAAAAGTCTTCTCCAATTTTGGAAAAGTCTTACGAAAATTAAATAAGGTCTTACAAAATAAGATTATGACCTTAGGAATGTCTTATTGATTACAACTTTATCATGAAAAAGAATGTCTCCAAATAGTTTGGTAAAAGTCCGTTTAAATTGGTATGTTTACTTCTTTATACTACACAAAGGTCTTCTCCACGTTTGGAAAAGTCTTATAAAATTTAAGTAAATTCTTACCAAATAAAATTATCACTTTATGAAAGTCTTATTCATTAAAGCTTATTGATTAAAACTTTATCATGGAAAAGAATCCCTCCAAATATTTTAAAGCTGTATGTTCACTTCTTATATCACACAAAAGACATCTCCAATTTTGTATGAAAATTAATTGATGTCTTGCCAAATATGGTTATGATTTAGGGACAAGTCTTAATGCTTAAGGCTTCTAACAGGAAAAAGAATCTTAACAAATACATTAGTAAGAGTCCTACTAAAGTTGTTGTTTACTACTTTATATTATAGTTCTCCAATCTTATCAAAATATGAATAAAGACTTAAAGGAAAAAGTCTTAATGATTAAGAGCTCTAACAGGAAAAAGAATATAACCAAATATATTGGTAGGAGTCGTATAATTACCACTCTATACTTTACAAGGGTCTTCTCTAAATTTCGAAAAGTCATAAGAAAATCCGAAAAGAGTCTTATCCAATATGGATAAAGACTTTAGAAGACAGTCTGTATGATCTAGACGTCTAAAATGAAAAAAATCTTACCAAATATTTGGAAGCGTCTTAGGAAAAATTAATTGGGGTCTTTTCAAATATGGATAAAGACTTTTGGAAGAAGTCTTGATGATTAAGATGTCTAACAGAAAAAGTTGTCTTACCAAATATATTGCCTCAAGTCATTATTTACTACTTATATTATGTAAGAGTCTTCTCCAAATTGGAAAGTCTTATAATTAACATTCTAACAGGAAAAGAGTCTTACTAAGTCGTTGTTTACTACTTTATATTATGCAAAAGTCTTCTTTAAATTGAAAAAGTATTATGGAAAATTAAATGAATCAAATATATGGGACGAGTCTTACTAATGTCGTTTTTTACAAGTTTATGTAAAGCAAAAGTCTTCTGCAATTTGGAAAAGTCTGATGAAAAATTAACCGAAGTCTTATCGAATATGGATAAAGACTTTAGGAGAGAGAATCGTACCAATCATACGGAAAATAGGCTCGTTCAAGTTGTATGTTATTATTATATTATTTTCAAATTTAGGGAAGTCTGATGTACGCTAAATAAGGTCTTGTCAATGATTCAGACTTAAAACATGAAGACGAATCTTATCAAATACTTTGGTGAGAGTCATACTAAAGTTGTTTTCTGAGTTTTTACCATACGAAAGTCTTCTCGAATCATGGAAAAGTCTTATGAAAGTGAACATAAAGTATTGTCAAATATGGCTACGACTTTAGAGAAGTCTTAATGACTAAGACTGATATCAGGAAAAAGAATCTTACCTAAGCGTATTAGTAACAGTATTAGAGTGGGATTCTTTTCCACTCCCAAAGTCTTCTAAAAAATTAGACGAAGCTTATCAAATATGGATAAATACTTTAAGAAAACATCTTAATGATTAAGACTTCTAAAAGGAAAAAGAATCTTACCAAATATATGGACAATTGTTAATAAAAGTTGCCTAAATTGAAACAGAGTCTTACCCAATATAGATAAAGACTTTAGGGAAAAGTCTTAATAATTAAGACTTACAACTAGAAGAATCTTACCAAATATATAGGTAAGAGTCACTTATGTGACACAATAGTCTTGTCCAATTTGGACAAGTCTTATGGAAATTTAAAAGAAGTCGTATCAAATAAGGATAAAGACTTTAGGAAAAGTCTTAGTGATTAAATTCTATGATTATTACTTTAAATCTTATAAAGGTCATCGCAAATTGTGAGAAAAATCTTATGAAGGCTAATGATATTTCTAATAAATGAGAGTGGTAAAAGAATGAGAGTGGCATTTGGGCTATATGTGAGCTCCTGACATCAATATGAGGGAACAGCTAACTTTTAATCAAAAGTAGCGTTTTATCTAAAAGTAAAATGTTCATAGTGGTACTGTTTTTGTCAAATTCACTTCAAGAACAATTGTTTTTAAGAAGACCAAAGAAATACAGTTTGGAAAATCAACCTTTTGTAATTCCTGTACTTCGAAAAAAATATTTTAATAAAAATTTCTACTCAATAGAAAGGGCTTTTACATTAAATAGTTTTACCTTCTTAAGAAATTGTTCGAAAACAATGGTTCCGCTGATGGACCAACCGTCAACTAGTAAGGCTGGAAATGAAAATACGGCAACCTTTAAGCAATTGATCAAAATAACCATTCCGCCAGTCAATAAGCTCAATAAGGTAAAAAATAAAAATAAAATATTATAAGATGAGAGGGAAAAAGCATATGATTAAAAAATATATTAAGGCTATCCTCTTATTGAACGAACAATCCGTAATCGATGGCAAGATCTCGGAAAAGGCATTGGAACTCATCATGACAACGTCAGAATCCCTCCTAAAAAGGGAGAATGATGTGATAAGCTATGATCCAAAAGACTTACTGGCAACTCAGAAGCAGCAAGGCACCATTGATAGTCAATAACATAAAATGCTCCAAGAGAAAGTTTTGGAAATCCAAAAGGAGCAACAAAAACGATTCACAAATGTTGTTTGTGCGAACATTGCACAAGAACTGTTGGCAATCGAAAAGGAAATCACTGATAATTATATGAGTATTATCCAACAGATCCCGGTTCAAATTGAGATTTCCATTCCGGTTCAGATCTCAGTTCAAGTAGAATCGCAAGTGGAAATGTTTGAGTAGATGGTATTTCCGGAACTCCAAAGACGAATAGAGGAGCAAGAAGGTCAGTTGAAACAGGTGGCATAACTGTTGAAAGACCAATTGAATACGTGTCAAATTGTATCAGATCGAGATCGAGATCGTTGATACACAAGATTTACTGTTGAATTTGATGTATTACAAAATTAAATTGCGGGAGACAAGGACACGTTGAAAGAACAGCTTGACCAGGATAAGTTGGAGATTTATCAACAATTTCAATTGCTGCAAAGAACATAAAATCCACTGGAATCAGATTGGCAATAAAAGCTTACAATCTGGGCATATAGCGTAATTTGAAGCGTTCTTAAATAACATCCTAGCATCAAATGGTTCAGACTTATGGCAGGGCTGGTGATAAAACAAGAGACCGGAAAGAAAAGTCCAAGTATGTTAAAATAAAAAAGTATTCTAAAAATTTGGGTAAATTTGGGTAAATACATTATTCTCTCGTAATTTGGACACTCATGTTATTTTTCTGATGAACAACAAATAAACGAGCACGTTGTTTTATCACAGAAAGAATTGATATTTTCTTCAACATCACAGAGTGATGAAGATCACCGCCCGTTGAAAAAGCGACAAAAAGTTGTTGTTCTTAAACCGGCTAAGAAATTGCCTAAAATGCTTTTAAGAATGCCAAGCCAACATCAAAAAAAGCTATTCAAGTCCATCAGTTATTTAACTTCATGGATACAACTCAGGAGCTCCCGGTAAAACTGAAATCAGAGGAAGGTGAATTCTTCCAAATGTTAACGCAGAAAGAGTCGCCTACCTACATCAGCCAAGTCGTATCTAGCCGACAGGCAAGCAAAATGGAAATCAAATCACGTATAAATTCTGAATTCGCTGAGATCCGAGGCACCAAACATGATGACTTTGGAATGATTTAATCAGGAAGATGAGGAAAATCGACCGAAGTGACCAGGAAGTGACCAGGCACTGAAGAAGCAAACAAAAACGAAGCGAGTAGAATAGAAACCTTAAACTTCCATTACTAATGATAGCACAAATGTGCAAAGTTATCTTTGGACACATAATTCCCTGTCATTTATTTGCACTTGTGCCTTTATTATCTCGCGTTCACTAAACAACCTAAATGTGTTCATCTATGCCATTATGTTCGCACGGACTGCATTAAACAATATGAAAAAAACAGTTTGTTATTTAACTTTAAAATTAAGATTCTGATATATAGTATTGTTTCTTGAAATAAAACAGTTAGTAAGGGGAAATCTGCAAAACTTGTTTCAAGAAAATAGTTGTTGTATACATCAAAAAAGCCTTTCGAATAAGGCCTAGGAAGTCTTTATGAAAGGATATTTCAAAGCCTTTCCTAAAATAAAAACGTTTTAATAAAATAAAGTATTATTGAAAGTCTTATTGAAGTCATACTTGATTCCATTATGTTATGACAGTTGTTGAGAGGTAAGGGTATAATGTTGGAATTCTCCAAGCAGAACATTTTCTTCAAATTAACCTTCAACTGTGGAAACACTGGACAATGGTTGCGGAAGCAAGGGAAGATGTAAGGCTACAGTGTACTTGTTCAGGGAAAAGATACAAGATAACGGGAAGATCCAGTCACTATTCTTTGGCCCGTATGTTGTTTCAACTTGATCCAGTAAAATTGATGGGATAATCCAATAGTAAGACAGATCAATAGACGTGTGTCGATGGTACTAGATAGAAAAGGCAGCGGTCAAGGGCCTTACTTTCACCAGAATGGCTGAATAAAAGTTCGTAACTATAGGAATGGTTTCATAAACTAATGAAGGGGGAGAAAGAATATATCAGTTGGGCGGAATTATATTTTCGACATGAGCAAGACTTCCATGCATGAATTCTATCGGATTTCAAAGAAGTTGCTATATTAATGATCCGGGAAACGCCAGATTTGAGAAAAAAGCATTAGGCGTACGAAGCATTACATAGAGGACTTGATATTTTCGAAAATATAGCACCCGTTCCAAAATCCAAAGCAAAGAGTTTTCGGGATAAAGGTCAGATTATGATGACGATACGAGAAAATTAACGAGAAAGAGATCTCAATACTGGAAAAGGTATACGATTCACCAGTGAAAGTTGTTACAGCAAAATAGAACTTTTATAGTTAAAACGCTGGGAAACTGGTTGAAAGCCGGAGCTATAACGTTCATGAGAGATCATCAAGAGACTTTGTTTGATAGGGGAATAATTAAAACAACGGAGGAACAATCAGCACCATCCAAAATGGAGGGTCCGCAACAAATCCTGAAAGTTATTAAACTTCAGGATAACTTATGCTAATTGGATGACAAAAGGGGTTTCCAATTGCTAAAAGTCAACAAGGAAAGCAGAAGAATGACATGCTTTGGGTTTCAAAATTTACGTTTTAAATATTTTTCATGCCTTTTGGATTACCAAAAGCTCCATCGATATTCCAGCTGCTTAATTTGGTGGTAATAAATTAAGTCAAACGAAGAGGAGTAATGGCTTCTTTATATTTGGATGACAGATTGTTTATAGATTATGAAGAAACTATGGTAGGTTCGTAATTAACACAAGATTATCCAGCTCCAAAGCAACAAAGGGAGTGATTTCTCTTGATAAATCAGTTTTGGATCCGCAACATGAACTGCAGTTCTTATGAACGGAACTGAACACATGGTTGGGGACTATAGAAGTGCTAGGGTCAAAATGGTTGAAATTTTTGCAACTTTGTAAACAATTGCAGACAGGTGAAAAGTGTCATCTAAAGTAATTGGAACGCTTACGAGGGATAGCTGTTAGTTTTGAAGTTGCATGTAGCAGAATGAAATGTTACACCAGCGAATAACTAGAGTTATAACAAAAGCGAACATAACTAATGAATTATGGGTGTACAATGATTAGGACTTGCGAAAAGAGCTCCAAAAATGGAGAAAAAAAGATCCGGCCTCCCAAAATGTGGTATTCTTTACAGATGCCGTCAGATTCACCCGTCAACTTCACTCGACTCATTGGTTATTTAAAAAATTGACTTGAATAAGATGGATTTTCAATAATCCTCACAAACCTTATTTAGAATGACGGAACCGGAAAATACCGCAAGGTATATTTCTAGTAGTTACAGAGAAATTATGATGGAGATACAAGTGGCTAAGATACGTCCAATTGTTCGTTCTCTGCTGCATTTTGCGCTACAAGAACAATCGGAAAATGAGGGAGACCGCCTCGTTACTCTCTTTATAGCCATAAGTTACTTAATGGCTAAACTAACGTTGGAAATATTTGTTCCAATTACTTTTCGCTGACCAAATATCTGACCAAACTCCGAGATTAAAAACAAATTATGTAAGAAAAGTAAGAATATATCAACTCAACACAGAATTAACCTGGAAAATAAATGGTCAGAGCTTTATGACAAAAGGCTCAAAAATGTCCTACACCTTAATCACTTAGAAGAGCAGGTCATTAGAGGTTTGATGCAGAAAGCAGAGGACCTAGCGAATATCCGATCGACTGTGATGCATCAGGCAAATGTTGCAAGAGAGGAATTGTGTCAGAAAGCCAGTAATTTATTAAAACTATACAGTTGAAGTGTACAGTGGAACGAGGTGGGATAGATTATCGCCAAAACAATGTTTAGGCGCAATTCCTGAAATATTAAGGGGATCAACCAATCAAATATTTTAGTCTTGATTATCAGCGGTTGGGGAAAATGAGTGGTTCTCCAAAATTGCAGTTAAAATAATATAAGTGGGAGTTCATCGCAAAATTTGGCCTAAAAAGACAATCTTTAGAGTATGTTACCTCAGGTTATATAAGAAACCATGTTTTACATGTTATGTGGCATCCATTTTTCTGCAGCTTCCCTCTGTTTCCGGAATTTTGCGTAACAGCTATAGGTTACGCCTATTTTAAGTCTGATTTTTTGCAATTTCCGATAGATTTGTAGATTTATTTCTCTTGTACAAGATTTATTTCTCTTCAGATCGATTAGTTTTCGTTTTTGTTCTAAGGTATGCCATCTCATTTTGTTTCTTTATAATTATAAATAGAATAACAAGTATATTCTAGAAAGGAGTTTTTCCGGCTGTGTCCAATTGGGGACAAAGGATATATCCGAAAAACACTACTGGCACATTGACCCGGTCCTCGAGTTGTCTCGAAATCTAGTTGGTCCATCCTTGTTGTGCCAATTAACTAAAGTCTACGCGATTTTAATTCTCCACAAGAATTTCGCAATTCTATTTATTGATATATTGGTGAATATACATGGTGACCTATTTAGTGTCACAAATGAAAAAAAATCTATTTTTTCGAACATTTGGAGTCCAAATAATTAGTGGCCCTGAAAAGTGCCTTTGTTTGGACTGTTTTCCCTATAACCAACGCGCACAGGGCTCTGAAAGGTTTCAAGTTTACCTCACTATATAGGTCTTTAAATTCTTCCATATCTTTCGAATCGCTCGATTGAAATCGTCCACATTTTTGTGGTAGGTGCACTCCAATGCACTAGTCATTATGCCCCAAATTCCATCACCCAATGGATTTAAATCAGGGCTTGATGGGGTCCAAAAGTCGGCGAGCCAGAAATTTGCCATGTTTTCTACCACGAAGTGCTGAGATTTTTCGCTGCATGACAAGGTGTGCCGTCCTGCTGGAAATAGTAATTTCCATTTGGATAAGTCCGACGGACTAAGGGCATTTTCGTGCCAGCAGACGAGAATACTCCAGGGTACATAATCTTCTTTGGATTATTCGTAATACCATGAAATTTGATATTTTCTTCAGCTTTGCCAACCTTGAGCTTTGTTAATTATCTGGTGTTCCTGCAATTTGCAATCAAAGTTGTGACATACCAACGCCCTTTTTTTTCAAAAAAAGCAAAATCTTCGTACATATTTCGAAACGTTTTCTCGGGCAGTTGTTCAAAATTGGCCTTTTTTCACCAAACTTGATTTGAAACCAAGCGGCACGGCCTCTTTTGATTCAGGTCTAAACACCCTGCTTTTCGTTTCCATCTCGCCCGAAAAGTAATCAATATTTTTAATAAAATTTTCAGCGTTAGTTAGCCATGCATTCGTTCAACAGATATAGCAATCTTGGAGATGTGTACTCTAGAAGACGCGTACTAAGAAAAAATGTAATTGCATTAGTTTATAATTCCATGGACAAGACCAAATTTAAACTTCATTTTCTCAGCCGTAAATGAATTTTCCGAACTAAAAAAGCACCTAATATTAACGCGCGTTTAATTTAAATTCTCGTGATTGGCGTCTTCAAATAGGACAATTTTTGTGACTTCACTGTAATGAATAGCATTTTCTCAAGCGTCTTAATTTAAAAAAAACACTGTTCCTTAGAATTTTGGTCATGTAACCAAATCATGAATTTTGAGTTTCGCACTCCTTCCATCTTTCACCTGTTTCTACCCACAACCTGGCTCCACACGGCCCTGTACAGAGTGCCAGAAATGCGGTGTGCGGATATTAGTCTAGAATTAAAACTTCAGTGGAGGTTGTAGAAGATAACACGGAAGAAGCAATAGGTGAAAGGCTGAAATACAGTTTGATCAACCTGGATTCATATTTTTGGAGAAGGAAAGTTTTTATTCAACTTTGATCCATTTCCCTATTTTTTGAGGCTAATTTCGTCGGAACAAGTTACTATCTATCCCAATAACGATTTCCATTCCACAACACAGAAAAAGAAAATCGGGTTATGAGCCTGAAATCACAGTTACGTGCACAGTTACGTCATAGTTGCGTAAAAAACTGTACAATAAAAATCGTAGCAGATAACAATCGTTTTGCCATGAAAATGCCAAACATGTTGTAATGCACACAGAGCTGAATATATGTTCTACCTACAGCAGTTCCACCTAAGCCCAAATTTCAATCAAAATTGGTCGTGATGCATTTTTAGCACAACGCAAAAATAACTAACATCTAACGAAGCTCCATAGAACCCCGAATAGGGATAGGGGTGGGAGAGAGATCAAAATATATACCGATTGCCAACTAGGTAACAAATGTAGACGAGGATAAAATAGTCTGCCAGGAAAGTCTGGTATTTTTTTAATTTTACTTGATCAAAGTTTCGAACTGGGCCGATTTCTATTGGATAACTCCAAGCATCCAAGCTAGGATAACAACAATGCTTGGAACGCTGCTGGACTACACAGTAGGCCAGGAAAATTAAAAACCAGACAAATACTAAAACAGTGAACAGATTAACTAATCGCACCCAGTAACTTTAATACCATTTTTCCAATAGTATTTACTTGTCTATATTTTAATTATTTATGTTAATTATCTGTTACTTATATGTTGTTGCTTATCTATATTGCCCAGTGATTGCTCTGTTTAGTGATCTCTCTATATTACTTGAGGTATGGCAAATAACTGGTCAATTAGATTTGTTCGAATATCAAAACGGAAAAACATACTAAAAATACTAAAACTAAGATTCAAACAAGCATGGAAGTAACTAGACATGCAAGCTCTGGTTTAGTGCTTTAGCCTCGTCTCCATTTGTTACCCAGATAGTAATTGGGATATGGTTGAAATATTCCACTTCACCACAGTCTGAGGATTTTAAGTCCAATGACGTTTTTCTATTTTGAGGTTTGAATTGTATTACATTTTCACAGAGTACAGATATCGAGCTATTTATACCGATAATATAATCAATTTTATTTGACGTTTAAATTGTAGTCTTATCGTTATATTGTTAACCGATATTTTTATAGTTAGTTTAAATTTCTAACTTCTGGGGAGTTAGCATCAACAATTGTCACGATTCTCGTGCTCAAAAGTATATTAACTGTCGTCTATTCACCAGAGGGTTAACTTTTCAATTCAATATTTACTAGGAATAATCGTACATACCTTAATTAAGAACAGCCCAAAATGGTGTCACAAACAGAGCGTTATGTGGTTAACATACAAAAACCTTACACTGCAGAAGCTCACAAGCTTCTTTCATCCTCATAATTGTGAAAAACGTAACTCAGTTATTTTCGTTTTCGCTTTTTTCGATTTTGCGTCTTCTTTTATTTCCGCCCACTAAATCGACTTTTTTTATAAACGATTTTAGTTCTTCCACTCCAATTGATACTAAGCACCCCACCGTAAACTTATTTTATGATGTACGGTCGTTAAAATATGAATGGTCCCGTTCTCTCTTTGATCAGGACGTCTTCATTATCTCTATACGGTGTGACGTTTGGTCTTTCGCGGCGCCACACGCGCTCCTCCTTTTCCCTCTCTACCTCCCTTTTAGGTTATTATCCCCATAACCCGTTTCTATTTCGAATGGAGTGACCCCAGTCACCTCATTAGTAAAGTATTCCATTTCATGAACCACTACGATATTAATTCTTCCCAGGTCGTAGTAGTTTATATTTTAACGCCTGGTTTGCCCTTTCGACTATTCCATTCGCCTGAGGGTTATACGGCCTCGAACGTTTGTGCTTTCCCGCGAATTCTGTAGCCATTATCTGCGATAATCGCTTTTTAAGAGGTTGCAAAGCATCCTTGTGAGCTCGCATTAGTCCTCCGTAGTGGCTTTTCTCTTTAGAGTGGCTACGTTAACTTATCCGTCGTTGGTAAATAACCAATTAAATCTGCAGCCAAATGTTGTCATGGTCCCGAGGGAAAATTTTACATCTTCTACAATTTCTTCTCCTATTCCTACGCAAAAAGCGCCCGGATGCTCCAATTTGTCGGGATTTTTCTCCACTTTTTACGATCAATCGGTTCTCCTTATTAATTTCGAATTTATTCACTCCAACAAATTATACACGAATTGGGAGTATCCTAGATCGCTCGCTTGCCTTGCCTTGACTCAGAGCTCAATCGATACATTCGAGCTCATTATTTTGCTCTACGATGTCATTTATCGGGCTTTCTTTGGACCACCGAAACTGGGTTCCTTCGACCGTAAATCCCCCTTTTCTGTTTTCTCGTTTTCCGATTGCGTTCTTTCTTTGTCCATCCCAACTCTTGAATGCTATTTTAGACAGTTCTTAGCGAGTTACGTTGCACAGATGTATTGGGAAAACTCCCACTATGTGTGATGATGGAGGGCTTTTGCGTGACTGTCGGCCTCGCAAAACATAACCATCATAAACCATCATAAACCACTACGTAGTGGGTTGTTTTTTTTATTTTTCCATTTTTACTAAAAACAGTATGCCCAAAGCGAGCTTTTTATTTCCCTTTCCTCACATGACGTGTATAGAGGCGTTCGGTGATCCAAAAAAACAATTTTTTTTTTGAACATTACGTCGGTGCCCAAAATTGTAATACAATATTTGTTGGTTACATACATAGCTTGTCCATTCATTTTCAAATTGTCCCTCCTTCAAATCACAGCCGTGTATACTGTTTACATTAGCAACTTTTTCCGAATTGTATATTTTCTAATATATTTTGTCTTTTTGTAAAAATAGTAGATATGGTCATTTGCCAATCCCCTGCTTAGTTTCTGGGATGCTACAGTGTGGCTTTCTCATATCCGGGGGTTAGGGTCTGTTCGAAGTGCATGGTCTTCTCCATTCCTACTCACGTTACCTTCCTTCTTCGTGCATTCTGTATTCTCCTTTATTTCGATTCTCCTCCCCTTTTATGTGACATTGCTATTTTTACTTGTATTTATCTTCTTGTAAGTTCTTCATTTGTTCTTCTCCCTTATGTTTACCTCGTTTTGTCTGTTCCACTGTGGCTCCAGGTTTGCACTGATTTTCCAAATGCTATTTGCAGGGATATGAGTTTCTGGATCGTTTACTTCTTTTATTGTGCCAGCTACTGTTACAAGATTATCAATATCCATGTGCTTCGCCAAGGCTTCGAGTTCCTTCTGCAGTGTGTGCTTCCATCCTTTGCCTGTATTGTAATCCTCCGGACATATAATGTTACGCCGTTTCGCCGTTTCGTCTTGACTTACGGGTATTTTCCCAGGTATTTTTACCAGTCGTTTTTTAAATGCTATGACCTTCTCATTAATTTTTCTATTTCTGGTTACACTCTTCAACTTGTCCACTTTACCATGTTTACAATGTTTACAATGTTTACAATGCTTACAATGTTTACAATGTTTACAATGTTTACAATGTTTACAATGTTTACTTTACAATGTTTACAATGTTTACAATGTTTACAATGTTTACAATGTTTACAATGTTTGCAATGTTTACAATGTTTACAATTTACAAAGATCTTATAAATTCAATTTTTCATTTTTTCTGAGCTGGTTTGAACATAGATAGAATGAGTGGTTGGCCGTTTCCCCAATATCTAGACATTAAAAGAAATTCCGGAGTGGTAGGCGAGTCCGGGACATCCCGGACTGATCCGTTACAGTTACAATGTTTATAACCCGTATACACAAATATAACCTAGAGTAGACGTACAAATACGTATTTAGGGTTTTAAATCCAGATTCGATATTACTGATGTTAGAAATACCGTATATTTCTCTAACGTTCAAAAGTAGATACAAATAATGCCTCGGTCCTATCGACTTCTCAATTACATCATTTGCAACCACATTTGGAATGGAAATCTCACCCGAAGTAGATAAAATTGTGTAATTTTCACCAAAATGGTTAAAATTCTCTATTAATGACTACGGACAATTACAAATTATTCGATATTTTCCATGAAAAGTATGCTAAAAAGTTGGGATGAAATTCCCCTTTTTGTGGTGCCGAATTCACCCCGCCCCAAAAAGTTGGTTGAGGGTTATATACAAGAAAGGTTACCTGGGTGATAACTATTCAAAAACTCGGAAAGCAATGGAAATAAGGATCACAATCATATGCTATTTCCTATTATCGATCGGCTACACAAGCAAGGGTCTGGACGCCCCGAATGCTCAAGATGTGATAAAGATATGAAAACTATAATTGGGTCAGACTCGAACGAGTCCAGTTTATTTCAAGCTGCGAACTGTTTTATGAATACCTGTGATTAAGTGCTGCCGAGAATTACAAACAAAAATTCCTACAAATAGCCTGCTAAATTTGCAATAAACTGGTGGTTTTAATTATGCTAGATATTAGTTAACTCGTGCGTTTAACTCGTGCGTGAGTTGGTCAATATGGGTGCAGGAAACGTGTCGAAATAATTGCATTAATAATTAAGTTTTTCTTCAAGTTCACAGGTTCAGTGGATGGAAGGATTCAATGGATTGAAGGATGATTATTCAAATAATTTAGCTACGTAAAGAAAGTCGACTTTCAGTTCGTCTACTCTTTGATATTCTGCTGGCGATCTCGAAGGCAAGTGTTTGTAATCTCATGTTGTTCTAATCTCCAATAAGTCGAAGTCATTTTTCGTACATATTCTTCATTCTGAATTATGTGCTGAGTTCATGCTTTCGGTACAATTTGCCGAAACATTGAAGTCGTCGTTGATGGTTACAGTTGGGATAACTGAGTTAACTACCCATAGTGCAAAAATCCGTGTTCAAATTCGGCAGAAAGTCGGTCATTGCGATTTCTTATCTTCCTATCGTATATAAAATTTGTCACTTTATAATATAAAGTTCTGTTTGCGAGTTTTGTTTGCATTATCTCCGTGACCAATTTTACGCTCTGCTTCATACTACTATAGTGTTGCGGAAGCAAACACATTAATCATTTAATGACCTACCTCGACAACTGGTGTTTTAAATTCAACTTGTTAGCACAACAGTTGCACATTTATATTCGTAAAGGTGTGACGGTAAAAACGCCTAGCTTTTAAAACCTTTGTCTTAAATTCCGTGATATGACTATTCCGGTAACTGATTATTTCATGATCATCAGTAATGGATAGATGTAGTTAATTGAACTGATAAAATCCGTATCTAACAGCGCGAAAAATAATTAACCAAAGTTTGTGAAAACTTGGTGTTACACTATTTCAAAAACCTAATTATTAATTAATTGCGGGTAATTAATTACGGGCCTGTTAAGTTATCATATTTCGAATAAATTAAAACGGATAAAATAACAATTCGACTTTCGGTGCGTTGGGAAATAAACGATGGGTGTGCGAGACGTGCGGAAACCATTATCGACACGTTTAACAACACTCGTCAATATCTAATATTGAATATTTATAATTTATCGCTAAATAATTTAACCTACAGTAACTGTGGATTGCTATATTGGTGGATAACTTATACATATAAATTGGTACATACTGCAATGCGTGTTTTCCCAGATGTTTAGATATGTGGTAGTGATCCCATGATAAGGTTTTGTCTTACTATGGACGGCATTCGTTTCGGCATTTCTGTGGGAAAACAAGGAGGATACTCTGCTGCTAAATTCCATACTGAACTAAGTAATAGTCCTAAAAGACGCCAAACTGGCTTGTACACATCGAATCTGGAGTCGGACCAAATTCTTGCCCAAGACGACCTCTAGTGGAAAAGTATATTTAATCAAATTAAGTACCTACAGGTACTTAGGAAATGGCACTTTAACAAATTTAGTTTTTTACAATTTAATACAGCTGTGTCTTAGTTAGGAAAACATCGAGCGGTACTTCTAAACCGAACAAAAAAACGAAAAATCCGAAAGTTACGGACAAAACTGGAAAAATACTGCTCCTGCCGATATTTATACAACCTAAAATTTAAGCGTATATAATGGTACTCTCAATATTCATACTTAAACTTTTTGAATAGAAACGAAAATTATTTGGACTTGAAATCAATTAGTGATTAGCAACTCCGACATTCAAAATTGTTATCGTTTCTCGTATGGATATTTGGGCTCATCCATCTTGCTATATATAATATTAACAAAATGCGTAGGTAGAATACAGCTAGATTTTGGTGCATAGGTAGAGGGAGATGAGGCGAACAATATGAGACAAAAATAAACGAATTCTGATAAATGGATTATAGGGAAACTCGTGCACCAAATCAATCCAAAATTTGCGTCGGCGGAATACAGTACAGAGGTATTGGGAGATAATATGGGATATAAAAGTACAAAGTCTGATAAAGGAGTCAATTGTTATACGGAATAATAATAGAGTGCCTAGCCGGATATTGCAAATAATCCTACAAGTATATATAATACCGCAGTAAGTATACCCCATATGGTCAAGAATGACCTAATTTGATCGAAAACAGCTTGAATGTTAGTAAATATATAGGAAATTGTCTATTCAAACCAGCTCTTATACCCATAATCGACAGGATAATGATATTCATCTAGAGCTGAAATTTGGATTTTCACGAGTGTCTGTCAAACGGCACAAATTGCAGCGTAGGAGTAGGTCTACCCGTTAAGCTTACAGGTTAAGATTCTATTTTAACCTATATTTTAACCAGTGGATGCCCCGAACGAATTATCATGTGGACACCCTTTAGAGGGGGCGTGTCCGTCTTATCGAATCGGATTCGATAAGAACGAGACACCCATAGCCTTTTTTACGCTCTTATCGAATC
>SCLF01211335.1:0-17426 GCA_004367975.1 Mesochordaeus erythrocephalus
AATTTTGGATATTCTGGGATCAAATTCCGAACAGCAAGACAAAACTCTATCAGACTAACTAAATCTCGTTAACCGATCAGTTGTTACTTGAACTATGGGCGGGTGGGGCCACTATTGACACTAGTGTCTAATTAAAAAACAGAAAATTAATTTTCCTGGTTACAAATTATGCCACATTTTTGCGCGAGAATATGCTTGGTATAAATATATCTTTAAAACACGTGGGTACCTGCAGATGTGAATGATTCAGAAAATTCACATTTTTATAATTTAACCAGTGGAGACCCCGAGCGAAATATCCTGTGGATACCCTTTAGGGACATATGTCCCTACGCTCTTCTTTTCCATTTTCCATTTCAATTCAAAAGGGGCAATATTTTCCGTGCTATCTGGTTATTTAACGGTATTAAAATTATATTAATATTGCTTACCCATAAAGTATGAAAATCGGAATGTAACGGGTTATCCCGTGCAATTTCATTCAAATAATATTTTCTCGGTCAGATTTATGGCTAGAAGTCCAAACATTTCAGGGTACCTAGCCTAATAACAAATATGTATTATTGGTAATTCTTTTTTAATCAATTTTTATCTATTTGTTTACAAACACGCACAATAATATAAGGGTTAGAACGCGAAATTTCATTCAAATAATATTTACTCGATCAAATAATAGCCTTAAAAATCCAAAAAATTCAGCGTACCTAGCTTAACCCGTACGCAAGAATGTGTGTCGCTCGGCACACATTTTCGTTAATCAGCCCATAACTTCTGTTAGAGCTCCCCATAAACCGCCTTCCCGGGTATTTTAAACGTAGTTTTAGACCGGAAGCGGCACCGGAAGTGGAGGCTAAAAACCGGAAATTTGTTTTTTTTTGAATCGGGAATCACGCCAAATTGTTGCCCGAGACGGTCTCTAGTAGGAAATTATCTTCAAAAAAAAATTACGTACTTATAGGTACATAGGAAATGGCATATCCAGAATTTTTTTTTTCTACTCCGAGAAAGTGACTAAATATAGCTATATAGCTATATTTTGAATTTAAATCGACCCCTTAAGCACCCCGACATTGCTTCAGTATACACTATATTTGCTATATATCTTAGCTTTGCCCGATTTAACAGCCCGTATAAAAACTCAACTAATGACTCAATTCTCAAAAGCCCGCGACCTTGGGCAGTCCCCACCTTAAGATAATTGAAGTTGAAGTTAGCAAATTGTTTGTGTTTGTTTTTTTTAACAAAAACAAATTGCTTCAGTCTGCATCTTCAGTATATATTCAATCAGAAATGTTGTTTACAAGATAAACCCGTCCTTTTCTTTTTATGAGGACAGTGATACAAAGGCTAAGCATAGAAAAATTGTAAATTGACATGGAACCAGCATGGACATTCTGAAAGAGCGGGACCTTTTTTTTTTCAAAAGTCGGTGTGCCAGTTAGAATCCGCAACTATTTTTATCTGAAAGAGTTTTGGTCGAAAATCACGAGAAAATAAATTCGGATATTCTCCATCTCGAGGATTGCCACATTCGTCTCTATTTCAATATTAAACAGGGATATAAGGGGACCGCGAGAAACAGCGGAAATTCTAACTGGCAGTTGATCACTTCATATGAGTTGAAAGGTACTTAATATTTTTCAATCAAATATATTCCAGGAATTAGCTGCGTGTTAGGTCTTTGATCTGACATTTTAGTGAATTTTTAGACTTTCAGAAACGACTCAGTAAGGAGAAAAGTGATTTTTCCCCAATTCACAGAACTGTTTCGGAAACGTCTCCGGTTAGTTTTTATTTCACTTAAGATTCCCGAATGAGATAAACGAATGAGTGAGACGAATGAGTTAAACTTTCCACATGAGTTAAAACTTCACATTATCATATATATACAGAAAAAAGTCAGTTTCACCGTTGTGTCATTGTCAGCGGTTAACTGTACGAAGGAGTGTACTCTCGGCTAGTCTGAAAAACATATTCCGAACCGAAAGAACCGAACCGAACCGAACCGAAAGAAAAAAAACTTCATCGGACCCACTAAGTCTCATTGGCCAATCGTTTTTAAACGTGTTTTTCAATCATTCGGATATCCCCTTTTAGTAAACAATGAAGCCGAATATTCTCCATCTCGAGAATTGCCATATTTGTTTATATTTCGCTATCAGATACGGATATAGGGGGATCGCGAGGAACAGTGGAAACTCAAGTTGGAAGTTGATCATTTCCCTGTGAGTTGAAAAGTACTTAATAATTTTTAATAAAATTTATACCAGGAGTTAACTACGTATTAGATCTTTGCCTTGATATTTTTTATGGAATTCTAGACTTCCAGAAATGACACAGTAAGGAGAAATGTGATTTTCTCAGCTCACACATTTGTTTCGGAAACGTCTCCAATTCGCTTTTATTTCGCTTAAAATTCCCGCATGAGTTAAACTTCCCGCATGAGTTAAAGTTTCACAATTCCAAATGTACAAAAATAGTCAGTTTAAACGTTCTGTCTATGTCAAGGGTTAACTGTACGAAGGAGTGTACTTTTGGCTAGTCTGAAAACAGATTCGGAACCGCACGAAAAAAACTCTAACGGACCCACTAAGTCTCATTGGCCTATCGGTTTAATTGTTAATTTTAGTTTTAACCCATGTGTGCAAATTCAGGCAGAGAGCACTTACGGGTGACTGAAGTCGACAAGTGTTTGATATGAGATTTTAATTGTGACATTTAAGGATCAAGGCGCAGTTCGTCGAGATGATGTCTGACGAGGATCGAACAGTGATGGGCCGCCTACAGTTGTGGGGACGCTATTTGGATCGCAGAGTAGAAGAGGGGATGGAGCAGATCCGTGCAATCGTAAGTTTAAACACTAAGTCTATCCGGGGGCGAAATATTTAATTGTTTAAATAATTACTTTTAGACTGTGGCTATTATTTCTTAATTTAGAATTTATATTTTATATTTGATATTTGTAGTTGTTTGACTTTATATTTGTAGATTGTTGGTTTTTCGAGTTAATAATTACATACAGGGAACGGAATTACCAAATTAGATTAGATTAAATTAACCCCTGAGTTACCCCTACGTA
The DNA here is from genome assembly GCA_004367975.1 of Mesochordaeus erythrocephalus. Classification (NCBI taxonomy): domain Eukaryota; kingdom Metazoa; phylum Chordata; class Appendicularia; order Copelata; family Oikopleuridae; genus Mesochordaeus; species Mesochordaeus erythrocephalus. The sequence continues at coordinate 3,080 of SCLF01211335.1, forward strand.
TTAGCCCGGGCCAAAAGCCCCTTAGTGTCCGGAAGTTGAGCAGATTTAGTCCGAAATTAATGGCTTATTCTAAGTTTATGAAATGTTTCTTTAGTATATAGGCATATTTACGCATTAGATTAGAATCTAAGCTAATACTTGGATTCTAACAATCCCGACTAGAAATATGATTCTGACGTCTATGGCTAATAGTCTTGGGTTTTCAGGTTCGAAGGTCATAAGGTCCGTGGTATTATATTATATTTGGATTTTTGGCTTTCAGGTTAAATCTACATATTAGATTCAGCATTGAAAATTAGTGGTGATTTAGGGCCCTATTTTTGGTATGGAGTTTTGTGATTTGGAATTTGTGATATTGAGTTTTAACTTTCAAAGTATTTTAGTAACATAAAACTAATAAGTATCAATTTTATGTATATTTCTTGGGGGGGTCCTTTTTGTGTCTGGGATTTTAGTTATCGGTCTAGTTTTTATGTAATGCGAGTCAGAATTAGAAATTGCACGAAAAACAGAATTTCCCAAATCGATTGATTTTTTGATTTTATTATAATTTTCTAACTATTTATAATAATTTTTAGTTTTTGGTTTTGCTTTTGGATATTTTTAATTCTACAACTTTTTACGTTTGATATAAGCTTCATAATTAAATTACGATTATTATTAATTTTCTATTTACTTGTTATCATTTTATTTGCATTTCTTGCTTCATTTGATTTATTAGCTTACTAATTTTTAGTTGTTAATTACTTTTGGTTTTCTCCTAATTTTTTTCTTAGATCTAATTAACTTGAAGTTAGATTAAATTATGGTAATTTTATTTTCTAAGAGGGATTTTTCTAAGAAGGATTTTTTAATTCATAATTATGCAATCAGGTTTAATTTTAACTCTTTAGTTTAGTTTCCAATTATCTGACTTTGATTTTTTTTTACTTCCTAAGATTTTTAAATTAGTTTTTAATTTTGACTTATATTTTACTTTTGATAATTTTCATTATAATTTTATTTTCATAAAATTTCATAGAAAATTATTTTAATTTATAGTTTTCGGATTATCAGTATTTCTCTTAATTTTAATGTAGACTTATATTTTATTTTGATATTTTTAATTATAATTTATTTTTGTAATTTTATCTGAATTTTAATTTTCAGCTTTTCAAGATTTCAAATTTTCATTTTAATTTGTAGTTCCTAATTCTACTAATTGTACTCTCAGTTTTGGTTTTTGTTATATGCTTTTGTATCCTAAATCTAATTCAATTGAAGTTAGATTAAATTTTGATAAATTTCCATTTTCTAAGCAGGAATTTTTCCGATTCATAATTATGCAATTAGATATAACTTTAACTTTTTAGTTTTGTTTCCAGTAATCTGAATTTGATTTTTTATTTTCTAAGTTTTTTTTATTTTTAGTTTTTAATTTAAAATTGACTTATATTTTACTTTTGATAATTTTCATTGTAATTTAATTTTCACAGAATTTCATAAGAAAAAAAATTACTTGCATTTATAATTTTTGATTTTCAGGATTTCTATTTAATTTTAATTTTGACTTGTATTTTATTTTGATTTATAATTATAATTTATATTTTTGAAATTTTATTTGAATTTAATTTTCAGCTTTTCAAGATTTCAAATTTTTATTTTAATTTGTAATTCCTAATTATACTAATTGTACTGTCAGATTTAGTTTTTGTTTTTAATGCTTTTGTTTCCAGTTAACAAATTTTGATTATTTTTTTGATTTTCTGGATTTTTGATTAAATTTTAATTTTGAACTATGGTTTATTTTGGTCACTTTTGAATTTCTAATTTTTATTATAATTTAGTTTTGGGTTAGATTTTGTCTATCACCACCTTTTTCAATGTAGACCAGGAATATATGGCTTCGGGTCGGAGAAATTGGAATATTTTAGGATGAGGTAGATTGAAAATAAAAACATTCTGAATTTGTACAGTGGCAGGATCGCAATTTGTTCTTAAGATAGAGCTACGGAACGAACTGTTCCAGTTTAAGCCATATAAACATTAGTTTATTACACATATTCTGGATTCCACTTCGGAATTCTAGAAATCTCCTAGTCCCACATTGATATTATTTGAATCAAATTTGTATTTGTCCTTATTTTTCATCCCCGCTAATGTACCGGTTTGGCTGGAATAGCCCACTAACCAAGACTTAAGGTGTGTTCTGTGGCGTCGAAGATGATTCAGTCAATGAGTGGGAACATAGATGCGATAAACGAACTTAGGGTCCACTTTTCCAACATCACCGAGCACCAGGTGGTCTTGGATATGCTGCATGGCATGGAGTTACTATGCGCGCATCTGCATGACGGGGCTAGTATACAATCATTTGATCATGGGCCGCTTGATTCTTTGTGGGGCGTGAAGACTCAATATAATCTGTGCCCAAGTATCGATCTGGTGGAAGCTATATTGTTTACCATGGAATTGTATGGCAATCCAGTGACGGTACACTCACGAGGATCGGATATCCCAAGATTGGATATGGCACTAATTGCAGAGTATGGAAATACAGTTGATCTCCCTCTGACCGGATTGGCAAAATATCTACCAGTAATGTAAGTAATGCCACATCTTGAGAGGAGATGTCCATTTATAAGCACTAAACCCTCCTAAAGAAGATAAAACATGATTCTCATTCAGCTTCAAGGAAAAGATCATATTGGGTGAGTATGGGCCCGAATCTGTCGTAGATATGGAGCACATACCGGAAATACGGGTGGAGCTGAGTGCACATGAGATCGAGGTCATGCGGGTATTATCCACCATGGTGGAGCTGAAGCCCCACCAGTGTCGCGAGTGGCTCGAATGTTTGAGCCCGGATCACGTACATCTAATGTGGTATCTGGCTATATTACAGCAGACCGGATGTAAGGACACCCGGTTAGACAAACTGAACTGCAGTTGTCCTTTATGTCGCCAGGTGTTACAGCATCTTAATCTGGGGCCGAAATTCATAGTACCCGAGTGGACGGTGGGCTGTATAATAGATTTTTTGTCAAAGCTGTTGACGGAGGGGAAATATGAGCCGGATCGGGTATTCTTTTTATGTAAGCAGTTGCTTCTGACCGATAGCGGCCATATAGTTATAGCCATATCAGATGGCCCGCTTAACGAGCGGAATGTAGATGAAATACAGGCCTCAATGGATGCTAGGGCGGTCTTGTCCTTGATCACACTTCACCCACAAGGGATAGCCAGTGCATATGGTTTAAATTTGTTCACAGTCCACGCATGGGCCACTCGCGCCTTGAAGCACGTCTCCCGTTTTATGCGAAGGCGTAATTGGGGGGATATTTTGTCGGAATGGAGAACTAAGGGACCCGGAGGGCAGTGGGATGCGACGGAGGTGTTAAGCTGCATCATCTTAACATACTTGCAGGAACAATCAATGTTAACCTACAAGGTGTACACAAGGGACGTGATATGATCCCAACTACTCGGAACTAGATCATCGGATTGAGGCATATATTGGACCACACACAGAAATCAAAGTAGGCCCGGCTCATATCATCGTCAAAAGACGAAGAGGTTGCCCCCATCTCAAACGACAGATTAAGGCGATCACAATGCAGACTCCCTACGAATTGTGCTGTCAAGATGCAGATTGTATGGGGAATCGACTGCTGTTTCGACAGTTATTGAACGCCTATCGAATCATTGTTGAGCTCAAATGCCAATTCGTATTGTTAGGGGTGGGATATCCAGAAACCGTAAACGTGTTCGGATTATGTAGTCCAGTTGCGGCAGGACAACTGTTAGTCCTCTATTGTGACCCCGTCGAGACGGGATATAGTGTCAAACCACAATTTTCATCCTTCCTACGCGGTTATCCAAAAGAGATGCCTGATGGGGCACCGTGGAAGTAACCACCAATCATAAATATACCACGACCTCGGAACTGCACATAACTATTAGCCCGACAGAAGTCCACGGCATGTACGGAGGGCAACATCTATATATTAGACTGTATATTTGCACCAATTCATGCTATACGTCACCCAACCCAGTAATTTCATCATCGTATTCGTCCGCATAGAGGTCTCTAGTATGTATATGAGATATTCAAGCGAGAAAAAAAAAATATAGATTAAGTATTGCTACTTTATGTATTTAGTATTTTGCACCATTGTGTAGTGCACACGGTGTATCCTGAGCACAGACTCGGGACTAATATATGTTCTTCATGGTCAATCCAAGTTAGTCAAAGTATACAAAGTAGGGGAACTCTATATCCTCTGTGACCATCTGCCTATTTTCTGCGTCGAAATTTTTCCCAATATTATTTTCCCCCTTGTCAACTTACTTGTCTGAGTATGGGGCCCGCATCGCTAATTATAGAAGGTGCCTGCCCCATCATACTGTTACCAGACTATCATGATACATAACTGCCTGTCTATCTGTCCGCTGCCTTCTAATAAATATAGATATAACTGGAGCAACCGAATATGCCAGAGGCCCTATCGCATACGACCGGCCTTAATGCCATAGTTTTCAGAGTGGCTAAACTGGATTGCAGATGGGTATACCCGTCGTTGAAGACCTGATCAAGCAAGTCAGCCGAGTAAGACGAGCATGAATGGTGTCCCCAGATGTTATGCATGTCCCTGATGTTTTGAGGTTAGGTACAGAAACTAAACCCAGTAAGCGACGGCCACCTTATGTGGGGACCTGACTGCCTTCCGTTTCTGTTATATAAGATCATGCCTGTTCGCAGGACTGACCCCCAAACAAAAGGCGAGACATAAAGCGTGAACAGATCAATCATAAGCTAGCTGAGAACCAGGCAAGTTAAATTACTGATAGATGACGTCTAGTCATAGTAGTCGTAAGCATTAAGGATTTCGAGAGAATCTTCTGTGTAGAAATGGTTCAAGTCAACAAGAAAGCGAACGGACTCGTCCTCGAGTTTCAGCAGTTCGTCTAGGGGGACCCGTTTACCCAGTAGGTTGGCAACCTTTCTAGAGATATCCAACAGTTTTTCCCTGGAAGGAATCAGAGCATTGGCACAGAAGCTGCAACCCTCATTGGAAAGTTGAACCCGGTGGTAGCAAAGAGTTCTATAGAATATGGAGACTTCTACGTCAAATTTGGTAGTCCCTAACATTTCCCTAATGGAGGGGGACAATTCATTGAACCAAAGGGCATGGCAGCCTGGGAAGAATAGATGTTCTCGATTGGTGTAATTATGGGCTGGGTCCTTACAGAGAAGGGTGGGAACCTTGTGTCCTAGGTCTAGAAGTTTTTTGAATGAAGGCCCCGTGTCCGTCTTTCTGCAGTTGTATTTAGATTTGTCATTGTATACAATGATTTGTTTGAGTACTTGGAAAAGGTCACTAGGGGATTGATTGCGTAGAATTCTGTTAATCGTAAGAAGGCCCATTTTACGATGCAACAAATGAATAGGCATCCATTCACTTAGACGTAGAAGTTCCCGTTGGGACATCTTATTGTGAGGGCTTTCCTTGATACCAAGGATCAATCTGAGCTGGTAGTTAAGGACTGTTTGCATCTTGGCATAGCATGCCTTAGACCACACAGGCTGGATGCCTAGCCCATAGGTGAACAGCCCATAGCTATTGGCGTAGGCAACCTTGAGAATCTGACGTTTAGTGCCTAGGTTAATGAGGTTCCTGATCCCATAGCTAAGACTGCGCATTTTGTTCAGGGTATATTCAAACTGTGGCTTGAATGATAGTTGATTATCGAACCGGAACCCCAGTATACAAATACTGGAGGCAAATTTCAGCTCCCCTATGGGACTAGACCATTTAGTTGGCAGCGCATCGCGTAACTTGTTGTTCCCGATTACAATGGTCTCCGTTTTCAGATCATTGATCAGGAAGCCACAGTTTTGCATATATGTTTTGGTGTCACTAAGAACTGCATTGGTCCTGTTCATAGTTGAGTCAACCCCCACATCCCAGACCAGGACTACGCTGTCGTCAGCGTAGCACTGGCATCTGCGGCCAACGGAAGGACTCCAGTCTGCAAGGGGAGGAGCCGTAGCTTTAATGAAGCCATTGATGGCTAGATTAAAGAGTAGAGGGCTAGTGGGGTCCCCTTGCATACAGCCAATAGCTGGGATGTCAAATATTTCAGACCTCTCGCCATTGGAAATTAATTGTCCCTTTCTAGCGCGGAACTGACTGTGAAAATATCTAAGAGAGTCCCGAGACACGATTCTCTCTAAGATGTTAAGCGATGTCTGATACTGGACGCAGAAGAACGCCGAGCTCAAGTCCAGGGCCACAAGGACTGCACAAGCACTGTGATGTAGAGACGACATCTGATAGAAAAGAGCAGCGACCGCCAGATCACAGCCATACCCCCTCCGGAATCCAAACTGCCTATCGTCTAGAATATTGTTAGCCTCACAGAACTGCTGGAGACTAGCAGCGACCACCTTGCCCGTTAGCTGTTGCTCCGCACTGCCTATGCTGAGAAATCTACGATTTTTGATTTCCTTAGCATTGCCTTTTTTAAGTATGGGAACTAATTTGCTAAAAAGAAAGCGATCGGGATATACCCCCATGATGAGATATTGACTAATAGCACTATAGATTAATGAGCGGTATTCGATAGGCAGGGCACAGAGGAATTCACCATTAAGGTGTGAGTCTAGTCCCCTGGTCTTATTTTTGAGGGAAGAAAAACATTTATCAAAGCTTTTGACGTCAGGGTCTTTGGAGAACCACGGAACAAGATTTACCTCAAAAGAGAATTTCCTGTTCATAGGCAGTACAGGGATGAAATTTTCAATTTTGTAGGACGGGACGAACCCAATAGTATGTTTAATAATTGAGTCATATAAGCGGAGAAATTCTGCTGCAAGTTCGTGGGCCGTAAATAGTTCTCTAGCATTAATGATTAGTTTATCGTTGGGATTAAGTTTGCGATTCAGCTTGAAAATGTCAATGTCTGAAAAGAACTCACATTGTGCTCTCGAGTGTTTTTTCCGTCTGTCTCTTCTATGGCTAAGATCAGCTAACTTTTGAACGTGACTCAGGGAGATATCCAGTTCAAACATTTCTTCAGAGTTGTTTACCAGCTTGGACTTGAACTCAAGTATCTTGAATAGAAGCAAGCGTAGTTGCTTGGTGGTGTTAGACGTAACAACTTTGTTGAGATATATGGCTGACTTTTTCGTAGAAACGGGTTGTAGTAAGCAAGCCAGCTCGTTTAGAAATTCGAAAAGGAAATCAGATGATAAGACCGCCAAAGGACCAGAGTCCGTTGACTTGATGGTGGAATACGCAAGGCCATCCTGCCTACCCAACAGATTTAATTTAGAATCCAGACTATCTAACAAGGAAGCTGCCATCAACTTAGTTAGCTCATGATCCAAAGGAGGCCTGGATTCCCTTTCTACTACATCAATGATTTTTGAGAGAACATTCGAAAACTGAAGTTCCACGATGTCGTGGCCGTCATTGTCTGAAAGGATTGGACCCGAATGGTGCGTTGAGGAAAGCTCAATGTTTTTGGATTGGACTATGTCGATGTACGTACTAGATGGTCTGTTGCCTCTAGAGATTTTAGTGAAGGTAGGCCTAGATATTCTGTCCGTATATTGTGCCAGAAGTCCTCTGATTTCCGGAACAAATAGTTTCTCGTAGCAATTGCGTGCCCGTCTAATATTACCATTAAGGTCGCCCATAATAACGGCTGGGACCTTTCTTTGAATGCCAACAACCCTATCGAAGTTGTCAAGAAACATGGCCTTCCCACCTATATCTGGCCATTTCGAGGAAAGCTCGACCGGACGATAGAAGGCACAAAGGTTGAAAGAAATCTCCTTATGTTTGAAGAAAATTGAAATAAAAGGGGCCACGTCAAATTTGATTGAAATGGAATCAGCTAGGTGTGCTCTGAATACAAACATGGACAAGATTGTAGGAATCCCGTTAATTAGAATTGGGGCGTGTGCGCGATAGTCATACCCAACTGGGATAATTGCATTCTTATGAAGTTCCTCTGAGTTGATGTCTAGCTCGACTAAAGCAAAAAAATGTGCATCAGGGAAATTGTTGGTCAATTGTAAAAGCTTGGCTTGCACCGGTTTGTTAATATTGGTGTACACAACTGAAATGTTGGTATAGTTAGAGTCCGCTGAGGGGGTAAATTCTGGAAGTGTTGGCAATGCATATATTTGGTTATTGATCGAGATACAGGCACTGTCAATTGGTGGTAAATACTCTGATTTAAAAATAGAATTCCTATTGTGTATGAATTCGAGACCTGGGATTACCGGGCCTGGTGCTACATACTTCGTCTTAATGCATTTCCCTAAGCGTAATTCACGGTCGAATCCGAATTCCTGGAAAAATGGATGCTGGGACATTTTGTACTCGCCCACATATATCTCATCCGGGTCGAACTCGACAACGGGGTCAGAGGTATTGATGGGATTCACACAGATAGTTCCTGTTACGTGCAAAGCCTGAGGTGAGTCTCCCACGATCATCCTCCTATGCGGAGAAAGCTCCTGATCGACTGAGGAATGAGACAGGGAGAGTAATGGCTCGGAGCATATGAATGAATTAGTCAGATCTAACCTATTTGGCATTTGGGGGTTCAGCGTCGGACTGATCCTTGGTGTCGGAATCTCGATAGGCTCCTGCTGGGGCATACGTCCAACCACTGCAGGAATGGGCTGGCTTATGGGGTTGACAAGACTTGCCGACCTGCACAGAATGATATGCCTAATTTGCTTAGCCAAGGCCTTCTTGGTATAAAAGTTAATGGGGGTAGCCAGACGGATAGCAACAAGGTTCATGATACTCTCAATAATACTAAACAGCTGGTAACTGATAATAGGGACAGAGGCTATACCAATGTCAATATTGTTTGCGATTTGCTTCAGGAAGTCGTCGAGCTGTAATTTGTGGAAGAGAGGGATCAGATGTTCGATGGCGAAAGCTGCCTCGTCTCTGTCTCCTTTGGTATCAGCGGCGGAGGTGGAGTCAATTACATAGCGAAGGGCAACTACAACCCAGTCCGTGAATCTAATACACCAGCAGACCCATTTAGGTTTGCCGAACCGTAGGCATAGTTTGGCTCTACTGCCGCCAAACTTGTCCTCGACGTATCTAATGCCATCCGAGTTTTTGTACCAGGCGAATGTCTTAAGAATGATCGCACGGTTATTGAATTTGTCCTGGATCTCGCAAACTTGGCCAGCATGATAGCCGGTACCGGATATACGAGCAGCTTCGACCAGGGCCCAAAGAATGTCATCATTGATGCTGAATTTATTGTCGAGTAAAGCCCCCTTAAGCCTGTCTGCATGCTTTTTAGACGTACGGACGGCGGACCTGAGCGAATTCTTAGTGACAGAGAGGAACTTTTCTGGGACTGGAGAGACCTTAACTATATATGGCAACATCTCCTCCTCGGTTTGGAACGAAATTAGGTTGTCAGATACAGGGGATGAGCGTGCCCGCCCGATTGGTCGGGGCGATGGAAACTTGGCTAATGGAGCCAGTGAGTCGTTCCACTGGCCAGCTGTTCCAGTAGGCAGCGACCTGTCTGTTATTGCGTACAGAGGCTTGCTTGTTTTTGTATGTTCGAGTCGTCGTGGCGGCAAGGTATTATAGGACGTAGAGGTGGAACTGATTGAGAGGGATTCGAACGTTGAATCGTAACCAAGCTGGTCAAGGTCACGAAGGGAATAGTGTATTGGGGAGATGTCCGAAAGGGAGGCCATAAGGGCGTGAGTCGAATTGTTAGGCAATGGAAACCGCTGGAAGGAAATTGGATTATCAATAGCACTAAAGTCGTTCATCGTGTCATTCTCTTGTATAGCCCTGTACCTAGTGCTGGAGTATAGGGTAGGCTTGGAGGGTGGCAAAGATCTTCTATTTGCAATCAAGGGGCCTATGATACCGGGTGATGTCGAGAGCTCACTAGGATTTCCGGAGCTGGCTCCTGAAGAAACCCGCGCGGCGGAGGAAGTCGGAAGTCCTAGTGATAGTCTTGGAAGGGGAACTGGCTGGGAAGTTACCGGCAGTGAAGACAAAGGTCTCCCTGTCTCAACTGTTGCCGTTTCCTGAAACAATATCCGACTGTTAGTTGGAGTAATTTGGGAGGGAGCAATACCCTGGAGGATATTGCGGATCCCATTATCTTCAACCCGACTGGCCGGGTCAGCACTCGTCGTGGTAATACCACCTTGAAGGTCAAGATTGAGTACATCTGTAGCAGGAGATGTGGCGGTAATAATAGCCAGCTGATGTGAGGGGGACGAATCATGTGGTAAACCATCCCTGGTTAGAATGGGAGAGATACAGCTGCGTAGTGGAGCTATAGGTGACACGCTGGGGACTGCTGAATATGAAGGTTTTGAAATTGCCCCAATATTATTGGAAGGAGTAGCTACGTCCCCGCAGCCGGTCCATGGAGGATGAATACTCCTAGACCCGTTACCCATTTCAGTTTCCGGATCATCGAAAGATGTAGAAGGATGGACGTTGATATTTTTGCCAATAATGGATGAAGCTGGTGGACAAATGAGTGAATTCACTGGACGGTTATTGTCAATAGTATTGGCCTGGGGGATGGTGTCACTGGCTAACACCTCGGGGGGACAGGTAACTGGTGTGAGGGATTTATCTGTGTCTACCAATGGGAGTGAAGGAAACCCCGTCTTTGAAAAAGCTATGTTTAAGTGAGGACCGGAAACAATAGATGATTGCGAATGCATGGAATTTCGTGACGGAAGAGACCGTGGATCAGGAGATGGAAGTTTGATTAAGTGTTTATTCCTGATTAATAGTTCCTGTTTCCAGTTGTCCAAGGTTGGGTAGACGATAGCAAGTTTGGAGTTCCCAGACGTGTGTTTTTCCAGATTATCGAGAGCGACAACAACATCCCTGGTAGATCCTGTGCGCCCTCTCATCAGTAACTGGCGTTCCTTGATGAATATTTCATCTGAGAAAAGGCATTCACCCATCATGGCGAATAGGGAGGTGAAGATTTCTTGCGTTAGTTTGAGTTCTTCGATTTTGAAGTCCTGTTCTTCCCTTATTTTTTGATTATATATGGACTCATTCACGAAAGAGGATCCAAGTAATCTAAAGGTGTCCGATGAAGTTTGGTCGATGTCATGGAGGACCTTCAGCACATTCACGTCCGCACGACCGCAGATGCGGCTCCAGAGGAAGCATTTCTTAAGTTCTTCCAAGGTCCCAGGCTTGATCATCTTTATGGCGGTGATGGGGTCCTTACGGGCCTCCTGTTCTGATAGGAACAGTAGATGGTCAGCATCTGACATAGTGCCCCACATGTCGGGGTCAAGAAGTTGACTGAAACGATGCTGGGCCATGGCAATGCTATCGTTCGTACGAATAGTTTCTGTGGCGATTGAGAGGGCAGATCTGTCACCCCAAGACATATATGTCATTTTGGTTTTATATTGCGGGTTCTCATATCTTTTAGCCAGTTCAGCCTCCCAGAGTTTATCGTGCTTGTCTTGCGCGGCCCGCAGGTTTTTGAAATTCGGTGTGTTTATCATAAGTACTGGAAGGCCATTGCGGTTTAATATCAAAACCCGTCTGTCGGCGTATGCCGAATTGAAAGCTGTCAGGACTTCACCCACCGGCAGTAGCCAGGAAGATTCCCTTCTGAAGGCATGGAAGCAACCATTGTAGTGTTCGTGCAGCCAGAACTTTTTGACCTGCCCGAACTTTCTCCCAGCGGCACCGCATACCTCCTTGATACATAGCAAGACCTTCTCCCGTCCCTGCCTGAGGCAGTCAGTGGTGTCACATTTGTTCAACTTAACAGACCATATTCGATACAATCTTAGGAGAACTGAGTTGAAATGATCATATTCGTAAGTTGACAGAGTGTATTCATTAATCATGCCATTGGTTGAGGCGAACATGCAGCCGATAAAGACGGTCTGGCTGAGAGAGTACCAGAGAGACCACTTGACAAGCAGTTCATGGAGAAAATAAGCGATAGTCAGTACCTGCTTAATGTTGGAGAATGTGACTCTGCGTGGTTTTCTTTGATTGACCCAGTAGTTGGGAACAATGGCCTCACTGAAGCTGAAGTCCGACTTCTCTTTGAGCGAATGTGTGAGCATTTTGTCTATTAGAAAGCCGTCGGTGATACTAAGATTGAAATCCAAGTATAAGAATTTGTCGGTGATATTGAGAAATCCACCATCCACTTGATCGATGATGGTATTGTGGGATGGGGTCCATGGCGCTAAAGGGTTATCTGAAGTGATGATCGAATGGGGACGTCGCTTTTCTGCCGAGAATTGGTCATTCCTCATCCTTTTTCGAGACCTTTTACTGCCCCGTCTAGTGTACTGACCGCCTCTGGATCGTATAGCTCCTCCTTTAGAGAGAGCACCATCTGTGTAACCTCCAGAGACTACAGGGGTTTTGGATTGTGGCTCCTGTATGTCCCCTTGCTGTGTACCTCTGCCCCCGCTGTTACCACGTCTGGAACCGCGAGAAGATGTAGTACGACGCCCAGTGTCCTCTGTACGCTGATAGATCTTATGGTTGTCATAGGTGAAGTTGGTGGTGAACGGATTGTCAGTGACAGGGACCGGAGTCTTTTTTGGGTAGTAACCCGCAAATGTCTCAAGGATAAGTGCCCTATTACATGCCTTAGCAGCTGGAGTCAGACTACTTAAGGACTTGTCCGCTTGAGGATCAGGTAATTGAGTGATTGCCGTCATCTCGCTTGGTAATGAAGGTGATCTTTTTGGAAAGAGAAAGATAAGTGGAGAGAAAAATTGGGTCAGTGTCATAGGTAAAAGATGAAGCACGGGAAGGAGGCATCGTACACCTCTAATGGTTAACTGATTGTATGTTGGTTATTAGGATTAGAGTATCAAAGAGTTGGTGTAGTTTTTTTTGTGGTGCCACGGACTCATTACTTCAAACGTTTACCTAGAGTCATGAAATAGTTCTGATATTTATAATCAGTCCCAATAATAACTACCTGTTCATAGCTTAGTGGTTTAGGTACTGCAAATTTTTCGTTTTCTTTTGAAGTTGTCTCTGTATTTTAGACCCTTTTTTAAGCTAGCAAAGAAAATAGTCTATCATCAATTAGAGTCATTCAGGCATGACGGCAAGTCTACATTCAATTGATTGTAGGCAATCCAGATCTATGAAACTAAGACATGGTTGGACGTCAAGTCAATCAAAATAATGCACTAGTCGGACGAGTCAATTCAGGTACGATCGAACCCACACCGTTAACCCGTCACCGCGACCCACCCAATGACCCGTCTAAATATAGGCCGCACATATAATAGCACCGTAGTATACCTAATGTGCCTACATGTGTCTCTTTAAAGCAACCACAGCTCCACGGGGGGCCTGGCGAACTAACTCCCATTCGTGAGCATGCGCCGTCAGCAAGCAAGTGCCAACGCGCTTTAGCATACGGACAAGGGAGTGTATAGTAGGTCAGCTTAGCTAGACTCTACTTATTCCTTGTCCAGCCATCAGAATCTTCATATGGTCACCCTTTGACAGTTAATATATTCCATGGTAATAAGGTGTGATTAGAGAATCGGGATTACCTTGTTTAAGATGTCGAGTAGTCAAATTTCCCTGTATCCCCAGTGATTCAATTTCTCGCGCTTCCTGAGGTGGCTCTGGTATCTCTCCTGTTATGGAATCATAGCATTATTGTAGAAGGAATGGAAAAAAAATAAAATAAATTGAAATTAATTAAATAGCCGTGTCCTCGGGAGCGCGAACTATTGAACTATATTTCAGGGCAGTCAAACTCAACTATATTTGGCTCACGTTTCGTTTTTACCTAGGGTTAACTGTACGACGCCGTATAATTTTGGACATTCTGGAAGCAGATTTGGGGAGTCGGGCAGTTTTGATACACTGCCCCCCATGGGGCTCTAGAGAGCAAGAGATCGGTTAACGAGACTTAGCGGGTGTAATAGAGTTCTTCCTTGCGGTTCCGAATCTGTTTTCAGAATCTTTTCAGTTCTCTAAATCATAACAAAATCGAAAAGTGAAAAATTCGTAATTTTGTCACCTGTTTTTTAGGTCCATTTTTTGGCCTTTAACTGGGTCACGTGTTACGAATACGGGGTCGGTCCTCTGAGAAGAATTGAAGCTAGAGTCATGATGCGCCCACTTTCGAGCAAATCCGACATGCTTCACGAAATGACGTCTTCCACCAACCCCCTCATAACGGGTCTATGAGAAAATCTATAAAATACCCTTAAATTGTGATATGTTATAGGATTTCGCTTCACGATCAAAGTTTTACATTACGAAAAGTGCGTACAATTGATTCTTCTCAAGTTATGGTAATTTAACTCCCA
>SCLF01211336.1:0-29727 GCA_004367975.1 Mesochordaeus erythrocephalus
AACTAAAGATGACGTGTACGAGTTCGTATGTGCGCAGGGCTTTTATTATGACGTAATCTTCCAACTTCTAATGTTAATTTTGTATAACCAATTAATGGTCTTTGTTTCCCAAGCGAAGTCGACAAATGGTTGCTAAGAGGGTTAACACATGTTTATAGGATTTACCCACGTCAAATATTATGATTATTATATTATTTTCTAGAATTATAATTTATTTATTCCAGGGAAAACGGTTGCATCTAGTAACATTGTGAGATACTTTTGACTATTCCGATACCAAAAGTATCGCCGAAGTAAAACTAATAATTTATAGGAAAATTTTCAATCAGAATTTCTAGCTGGTCGAACTTTCCCAGACAAGCCTCAATTGACTTTTCTTACATTTCTTACGGTATTTCTCAACACGTTTGGCCTATTAAAATATATTTTTCTTATCGTTTTGACCTCAGCTATTTTTTGGTTTTCTTGCTTGCTTCTAACACGCAAATGTTATTTCTAAAGTAAGTTTTAGCATACGTTATCTGTCATCTAATTGGGTACACCATATATCATATTTGTTAACCAATCAAATTCCATTATTTAATAAGCAAGGATAATCAATATTAACCCGCACGCTGACGTGTGTGAATTAATAAAACGGGTTTCTACAATTTAAGACAGCTGTGTCTTAGTTAAGAAAACATCGAGCGGTACTTCTAAACTGAATTTTCTTGCACACATTTTAGGACAACTTTCGACCACGAGTTTCGACCGGAAATGATCGCAAAAAAAGAAAAATGCAAAAATGGCAGAAAAAAACCTGGAAAAATACTTCCACTGTCAATATTTTTCCCACCTAAAAATTTAAGATTATATTGTGTCTGATGAGAAATCTTCTAGAACTAGTATTATTTTTGTTTCGGATATGAGTGTTAGGGCTTCTCCATCTTGCTATCTATAATATTTAAAAAATGCGTAGGCGGAATACAACCAGATTTCGTGCAGAGTTAGAGGAAGATAAGGCGAACAAAATGAGGAAAATTGTGTAGGCGGATATTGCAATAGCTCCATAAGTAGATATAATACCGTAGTAAGTATACCCATAAGGTAACTATATAGACAATTGTCTATTAAAACTAGCCCTTATACCCGTAATCAACAAGACTAAAACAGAGGTCTAGAAATGAACTAATCAGTTTCGCGAGTGTGTGAATAAATACACACACCGTCAGCGTAAGGGTAGAACCATTTCGTCAGCGTGCGGGTTAAGGTAAAATTTAGTTTTCTCTAATAAACCTAACTGCGTGACGTAACCCTCGGTCACATACCGTATGAATAGTGAATATAAAGCCAAAATAGATGACCACCAACGGGAGTCACTAAAGTAATGCTATTTTCAATTGCTTCAAAAAAAACCTATTCTGGCTTTATATTCACTATTCATACGGTAATTGGTTTTTACCTAGGCTAAGTGCAAAAATGATATTTGTTTAACGCATGCTGACGGTTCATATTCTCCTTCTCCATTGCAAATATTATGATTTAATTGTGGTTTTGCTTGACTTGAGGAAGTATCGTCTTGCGTCACCCGCTTCGTCTTGCGTCACCCCCCGCTTCGTGAAACTTTGCAAGTTTTTCAGGTTAAATCATGGTGACGTTAAATGTTTGGCGAAACGGATTCGATCTGTTACCAAATAGCGTTTATCGGTAATCTGATTTTAACTCCCTTTCCTCATCACAATCCCTTCATCTTTCTCAATCTTGCGATGGACGGCCCGACATTGGGGCGCAGTGACATCATTGTCGGATAATTCTCGGTGACTGAACTTCCGTTTGACCTTATTCACAAGCAGCAACTGTAAACGTTAACGTTGCACATTCCATTTAACATTTTATATCTTTGGATCGGATAATGCAAGTTTAGAACGTTCACACCATATATGGTAATTTCTTGTTTTGCTCTTAACTTCGATAGTAGAAACACAAAAACGACGGTTTTCATTTACACTAGTTTGACCATTAATTCAATGCTATTTTTGGTTTTAATTGTATAAAAGGCCACCCTTGCGAGTGCTGAAAATAAGCCACGAAAATAAACCATTTTTTTGATTAATGGTTTCACTGAGCGGGTGTTTCCGACTAATTACAATTTCCCTTGGTGAGCGATTTCTAGAAGACTAATCTCCAAGCTAAATATATCAGTTGAAAGCATGAACGCTTAGCTAACTAACGCTGAAAATTTCATTAAAAAATATTCATTAGTTTCCAAGAAAGATGCAAGAGGAAAAAAATGCTAAATGGTGCCGACTGGGTAAAGAAACGTTTTCCAGGGAAAAATAATAATAAATCTTAAGAAAGATTAAAGATTTCCTTTTTGATGTAAAAATATATTATTACGACTAAGCCCGGCTACTGAATAGCTAAAAATGGTTGGTTTCGTGGCTTAAATAGGATGAGGGCCACTTGGATCTAAAAAATTCACATTTTCCCACTTCTTGGTCCGTTCTACTTTCTTAAGGAACCTCGGGTTCGAGGGGTATAGGCCCAATCGAAAACAATACAAGAGCGGCTTGACCACCTGTTGCTCAGCCCATTAATAGGAATAAAGCAAAAAATGTAAAAAGAGCTTGAACGTATGTTTAAACTTGAAGTAGGGCTCGGCCCGATTCCAAGATTGAGTCTTAACCCTTCACGGGATATCACTTCAATGAGAGGCCAATTGTATTTCGACTCTTTTTCTTCATTCTGATTCAAGGTGAAATTGATGTCTTCCGTTAGAGACTTATGTCAGTAGAGTGATACAAATTGTTTTAAAATAGATTTGCGTACCGATTTTTAGGAGTTTTATGGGATACAGTTTTAGAATGGAAAAAAAATTAGATTGAATTTTAATTGTGTTTTTATAATAAAAACAAAAAAATTCTGGATATTTTTCGGCTAAAAACAATATTGGGATATTTTTTAATGGAGTTTTAGAAAAAATTTTGGGGTGATTTTTTGAAAGCGATTACTAAAATTAGACAAAATTAATTGATTTTTTACGATAATAGCAATCCTGAATAGATTTTTGGAACTTAAGCATTTTTCTTCGAAGGAGACCGGTCGAAAGATTTTTTATATTGAAATTAATCTGTCACCGTCAGTTATCTCCTCTGCGCTGCTTTGTCGACGAATGTCGACCCCTGTGCCCTTGTAAAGTAAGCTCACGGTCATTAGACACGATTTTCATTTCATTATCGGACGTAGGTTTCGGGGGAAGCCGGTTATATATTGTGTCCTTAAAAAAGATGTAGGAATCGTGTAAAAGTAAAACCTTGACTTTTGTGGCTGATTTTGGTGCGGTTTGATTTTTGTTCAATGCATTTTTGACAAAAGCAATTCCAGTGTGTGACTTTGGACATAAAAACGTTGTAAAAATTGTGGCTTATTTTGGACAAAAAAATAAAAATCGAGGCTTATTTTGAACATCAACAGCGGATTCGACCGTCTGCTATACAAGATCGTCATCTTCTAATGTTCCTTGATATTCAATGACCTCAGCATGGTATTTCACATCGAAGACAAAATTCCGTCCCAGAATATATTTCATGTCTGATTCTGGTATGTATTTTTGTCTGGGAAGTGAGGACCAAGAACGAGCTTCTTGGTTGAATTGGCCCATCCCACGACTGTAATATTTAAACGGTGTACTTAAACACATATTTCACACATTTTTGTGTCAGACAATAAACGACTGTTTATTGTCATGGTCAACATATCATAACTGCAATGCCAGCTTACGAAAAATGTCTTTTTTTGTCGTCCAAAGCATCTTGTGACCCACCAAATAGTCAAGTTTTTTGCAATGGAAAGGGTAGTGTAATATTGGGTGTTGTCCATCCTGTCGACTTGGAGGTGACGCATCGCTCTATTACATATATTACATATATGTAATAGATTACTACTATTTTGCGTGTTTAGGTTTATAATTACGCGAATTTATAAGGACCGTTACGATATAAAATCAAAAAATAGAGCGATGCGTCACCTCGCCCACACAACCAAGTCGACAGGATGGACAACACCCGTAATATTCATATCCAATCCCGTGTAGCTGTGTAAACATTGCAAAATATGTTGCGCAACTTGCAAGTTGATGTTTTCCACTTACGACATTATATGGTCCTGCCGAAGAGCGCTAATTGAAATTTAATAAAAAAAAAAGTATTTTTTGACACTTTTCGCATACCCCAGATCAGCACCCATGTTACCTTTTTGCCATGCTGCCTGTAGGCATATACAGTTATGTGAAGGAGCTAGACGTAAGCGTCATGCATACGTCGGGGTGTTAGCTAATTAAGCAAAGTAGACTAGTACTGCTCCATTAGAAGATTTAGACACACCAGGTGTACGGAGAAGATGTATAAAGATATTAATTATTATTTATAGTACCGGACATTAGATTATTAGCCACTTTTCTGCTCCATTAAAAAACTCAGTTTATCATTGAATATTCAAACTGATCCCCTATGATGTATGACGCCTTTAACCCCCAAATGCGTACTTTTTTAGGCATGCCTTTTCTTGCGCTGTTAAGACCAACGAAATTAGTGTTTGCGTCAATTGTCATCGAGATATTGCACTGGAAATGGGTAAAATTGCGATAGACCATGCTGTTTTTGGTAAAATTTCGCATTCGTTAGGCCAAGATTAGGTTAGTTGTCGGAGGTTGAAGAACGGAGGCATCTGCCTTTCGAGACGAGGACACAAATTCAATCCAAATATTTAGAACGACCAAAGAGAACTTAATTTACGGTCATTGCAAACAATTACACCACCAGGTTTATAGTTCCTGTAAATATTAAAAAAAAATAATGCATCAGGCTTACATTTATATTCATAAATGGAATTTACAAGCATAAATATGTTTTCATAAATTTAGGTTTAGGTAACTAACCTAAATTTGGCTTAACGAAAACGAAATTTTACCAAAACAGCATAGTCTATCGTTAAGTTACTAGTATGCAGGTAGACTTATAACTTGTAAACAGAACAACTACAGAATTTTACACATTTCCAGTGCAATCTCTCGAAAACAATTGGAGCAAACACTACTTTCGTTGGTATTAACAGCGCAAGATAGGCACGCCTAAAAAGTACGCATTTGGGGTTAAGGGTTTCATACATAATAGGGGATCAGTTTGAATATTCTGTGACATACTGAGTCGTTTAATGGAGCAGAAAAGTGGCTAATAATGTAATTTCCAGTATTATAAATATTAATTAATATCATTATACATTTTCTCCGTAGACTTTGGTGTCTAACTCTTATAATGGAGCAGTACTTGTCGAATTTGCTGAAGTCTCTAACACCCTGACTTATGGATGGTACCTACGTCTATCCCCTTCACATAACTTCATATGCCTACAAGCAGCATGCCAAACAGGCAACAAGGGTGCGGATTTTGGATACGGCGTGATTCTTTTAGGCATGCAAATTGGACAACCTGTAAATCGGAGTCCCACGTAATTTAATCTAAATTAAATTGTTATAATGTTAAAATGTTATTCTATGTTTCATAATATCCGTGACGAGCCTATTTTGATCAACACTTAGCATCCTCGAACATAGATCGAAAACGCAAAAAAAATTCTGGGGTTATGCGATTACGTACGGGGTTATGTTTTTCAAGTAGATTTGTTCCGTTGTTCCTAAAGGTGCCTCTAAAAGTGCTTTAAAAGGGTGCCTCTAAAAGTGCTTCAGGTGGTACTTCCGAATTGAAAATGTCCCAGATGTTTCGTAATAACCGAATAACGACCGAAGTAAACGGATATACGTCGTCCGTGTGAGAGTTAAAATATAGTTTACGGAGAAAGTAATAAAAAATTATTTATAGAAGACGGTAAACCTACATAATAGTATTTTTGGATTAATTTTTCGAGATTAGGGAACAATAAACCTTCCGTGCACAGCAGGATTTTTGACATTTTTATGTTCG
This sequence comes from Mesochordaeus erythrocephalus, assembly GCA_004367975.1. Classification (NCBI taxonomy): domain Eukaryota; kingdom Metazoa; phylum Chordata; class Appendicularia; order Copelata; family Oikopleuridae; genus Mesochordaeus; species Mesochordaeus erythrocephalus. The sequence goes on from SCLF01211336.1 coordinate 5,958, forward strand.
CCATTGATTTCTATCATTGTCTAAAATCTTCCTCTATTCAAGGGAAATTCCATTTGAAAATACAACCGTTTTCCGGTACCCTTTCTTATTTGAACCCTACCCCCCCCCCCTTTCAGTTATGATGACTAAAAATCTCCGTAATACCAGTTCAGCCAAGGCAAATACCACGTTACGCTAATTTATTTAATTATTCGAAATATTCAAAAAACATGTACGGTCGGAACACGTTTTGAAGTTTGTCTAGGGCGTTTTATGCAACTACACCCTTATTCGAAGACTACGTCGACGCAAGTTCCATGTTGACGTTCTATATTTTGATTACCAAGTGGTACTCTTGTTAATTTGAATAAATCAAAAGAAATGCAGAATGGACCGAAACCAAGCTCACTTCATCTTTCTTCACTTTTTAACCGCCCGTATGGTTATGTTAAGTGGTTGCAATGTGTGAATATAGCATTCAAAACATTTTATTTTCGAGGAACATTATGAGATGTTACTGTATTTTTAACACTCCAAATACTTAACTAGGCGAATAGAACTACCGTGGCGCGGGTAAAATTGAGACTCCGTTTTCATCCAATTACGTTAAATTAGGCATTTGTGTGTCTTTATCTTTATTAATTTTGATTGTTTATTAACTTTGGTCCCATTTATGCTGACATGATCCCCAGATAATATACGATGAGATAGATAACTTGCCATACATATCCGACTTAACCCCTCTTATAACAAGTATTGGCGCCATAAAATAAATGGGTCTCAGTTGCACATTCTTCTGAATTCGCTGACCGCATATTTTTTTTTATCAAATTGCGCAAACTACCGAATAAAAATTTTGAAAATTTTGGTTGAAGGGCTTATTTATGTGGAACAAGAACAGGATAAATATTTTGAAATAAATATTGGATATTTTGCTACTCTACATATATTTGTTTCGAGTCATTTTTTAAAATATTTTCGGTTTTTGCACGTTTTGAAACTTTCAAAAATTTTTAAACTTCTGTGTGGGTTAAATCGAAATGTTATTTTTGTCGGCTAATCTATTCATAATCCTCAGTTTATGATGCGAAAGTCCAGAAAGTCATTATCCGGTTCGTCTCAGGACCTGACATCCATAGACCACACGTGTCAGTTTTAGTTTATAATGTCTTTATGATGTTTAATCTGCACGTCATATAGCCAAGTATATACTCCAATGGCGGTTTTCTCGATATTGGCCCATGTCCAGTTTGGCCCATCTGAAGCTTTAAAAAAAATTCTATAGCGAAAGCTACTTGTACAGCAAAAACAGTCATTCTAAATTTTTCCACTCAAAAATTTGAAATTAATTTCGCTGCCAAAACTAAGCAATAATATTTCGTCTCAAATAAGCCACGCGCTTTCTGTGCTAAAATCCATCGGGAAAATCCAATAAAAAATAATTTAAGTAACTCTTGAACATTTTGGTAAAATATTAAAAAGTAACCAACTTTTTTCGGATGAACTTCGATGGAAATTCGGTCCAAAAATAAACTTGAATATTTTATTGCCAATAAAGTACTCCAACGATGGTTTTCACGATATTGGCCCTTATCCAGCAAATTCCACCTGAACTGTTGTTTCTCGTTTTTGTTCTTAGAAATGTTACGTAAAATGGGAGAGGCTACGCCAGGGGGGGTGTGGGTTAATTTTGGTAGGCCGAGTTTAGAGCGACCTGGATATGTGTGAGGAACGCGAGTAAGTGAAGAAGAGAAAAAATAGGATAAAAAAAATGTTGTCAAATTTAAATATTTATTTAGCTCCCAATTATCGACAATTGAGAATTAAAAATTGAAAACAGCGATTTCGCTTGAAAGTCGGACAACTAAAGGTAGAGAATTTACACGAAGAAAAGCGACGAGAACTTGCTCCGAATGCGTAGGTGTCGGGAAAATTACTGGATTTTTGTAGAATTATTACGCGCAATTAAAAGGTTTTCATAATTATTTTAATAAACAAAAAAAATTGGAGCCAACCAATTCCAAATAAATATTATGTTTGTACTTACTGAGGGACCAATTAAATATGCTTAAAATTCTGAAAACTAAAAATCTGAAATCCAATCGGAAGTGGAACTAAAGAATGGAAAATATAAATTTGTTATCTGTGACTAAACCAGAATATATTACAGGTTGAACTTTACCCATCAACATATGTGAATTTATTAGTACCGCCCATATCAGTAATATATAATTATTTTGCTATTCTCAAATTTTATGACCTTGAGTGACATTTCGTCTGGATTATCTATAACAAAGTCTGTGTTTGTAAACCACTAATTACAACCGTGACGTGCGAAATCGGAAATGACTCGTAAGACTGGATGTGCCTAATAGTATATTTTTTATGGCAAGCTTACAATTTGGAACCAAAATCTAGGATAGGGAACCTCGGTTCTGGTTGGGCTTGGTTCTCCAAAAATGCAAAAATCTGGGTTTAAAAATGATAGTCTAAATATGTCCATTAGTAGCAATAAATCCTGATTTTTATCGTGGACACTAAAAATCATAGTTTAAAAATCATGTTAATTAATTTGTCAATTAATAGTACATTAATAACAGAAGGAAATATCAAATGGTATAATTGATTAGAAAATTTTTGAAAAAAGTTTGTCAGAATTTGAGCATTACGTTGGGTTTCAATTTATACAACAAATTTTTAAAATAAAAAAATTAAAATATTCATAAACTTTAGTAAGGATTTTGAAAATATGTTTATTCTACAATTTTCGAGTAATTCGATTTAATTCGATGGCGGTCAACAGTAAATTAATTTTCCGGCCATTTTTCTTTCTAAAAAGCTTCAAAAAAAACTTTAAAAATAATTAATTGCGGTAAACGGAAGTAAGCATTATTCTTTCGGTCAAACGTGCATTTAAAATTGATGGAAATAGGAAGTCTTCAAAGCAGTTGAAGCAAGTCATAGCTTGTTCCGTGTGGAAGCGCGATGACAAGACTTCCTGAGGTAGTCAGTAAAGATATGACCTCTAATAAACTGGACTATTAGTATATATACCTCACACCATAGTAATGTCACGTATAGTACAGTGGTGTCACAAAAAGTGTTCGGTCGTATATTGTATTCTCGGCCGTCTCACCGGAAAATCAATGAATAGTTCTTAATAAAATGTTTACCATTTGAACGGTGAAGGTTTACCTTTCTAATGGTAAACCTTTAATTAAAAATTATTCATTGATTTTCCGGATAGACGACTCGATAAAAAAATGTACGACCGAACACTTTTGTGAAGACACTGTATATCCTTTCCTAGCGTTTGGTGTATTTTTTTGCTGTTCGTTTTAAGTGAGCAGAATTCATTTCAAGTTTACCCATGTTTTTGTTTCATCATACATATTAAACGGTGGGGTAAACTAGAAATAAATTCTACCCAAACAAAATGAACTGCAGAAAAATGACACCGAATGTTAGAAAAGGTTATAGAATTATTTCAATAGAAAAATGGTCGAAAAATGGTCGAAAAAACGATTCAAAAAATTACGTTACTTTTCGAAACTATTTCGTGTGTTTCGCCGAATTTGGATTTTCGTAGGTACTTTTTCAGCTCCCAAAAACACGTCAAAAAATGATCACTTACTTCTATTACGTTTCCCTCATTTGTACCACCTAAGTGTCATTCTAGATTTTTAGGCATTCACGGTTTTTAAAAAATAACGGTTTCTGAAAAATTAACCGGCGCATAAAATGTCACGTGCGAGAGGGACGTAGTCATTTTCTGCTGATAGATTTTTTATGGGTGACGCAGTGTATTGGTGGGTATGTGATAAAGGTTCAGAGACGTGACCCATTTGTGCCGCAGATATAATTGAGTCGTCAATATCATCGTTCTCGTTGGATTGAGGAGGAACCGTCAACATAACATGTGATCCCTGTTCAATACGTACACCTCTATTATGTATTCAGAAAATAGCCCCGAAAATTCAAGACTAGACCGGATAAAACTCGGATTTCATACTTTTTTCGGGCCTAGTTTTAATTATGACAAACTTTGTCCGTTGTGAACTTGAATGAGCCCGAATGAACTTGAGAGAACCCGAATGAATTTGAAAAAATGACCAGTTTGTAACTTTTTATTCCGTCGCGTGGCACAGCGTTGACACACGCTATTTCAACAAAATCACTTTTAATTTATCAATCCACACGTGTCCACGAGTTGACACTTTCTTCAGGTTTTCTTTCAGCTGCCACTAAGATACTTAACATTCACCTTGTTAGCCTAACATTTATATACTTACCTTGCGGTATTTTTCCTATTTGGACACAGGAAGAGTAGGGCACTTGAGATGAGAGTGAATTACGTAATAATTACTACTTCGGACCATATTTGCACCAAAGGTTAAAAGTTAACCTGCGAATTTCTGGTGGTATATTCCGTTATATTACAAATGTGAAAAATAATTGCGTGGACAGTTTGTGACTAATACGTAGACACAATCTGAAAAGTTTGATTGTATCTTGTTCTTGTTGTTCCAGTTGCATTGTATCTTGTTCTTTTCATTGTACTTGTCATATGGTACACGCTGTATGCCCACATGGAGAATAACTTTGGTTCTTCTTAACCCACCGAGTAATACAGTGAGATAATTTGCGGTTTATTGACCAAATTAAAGTTAATCCATTAGGGCGTCTTGGTCATTTTAGTTTTCATTTTAACCTGCCTAATAGCAGCTGTCAAAATATATTAAAGGATTAGTGGTTGGCAAGTGTTCGTTAACAATTTGAGGCGGATATTCCGAAATTTTTATAATGTTAAGCCGAAAAAGTCTCCATCTTTCCCGGATCTTTTCGCGTCACTTTTAAACCGAAGCAATTTATTTTTGGTTTGGAAGTTTCTGCAAAATACTTATATTGAAAACGTCATAAAAAAATAAGCAAACCAAAATTACGGTTTCCGGAATATTAGCATGGTCGAACTTTCTGGACAAAACATTTTTCAACCTGTTAATACCACCTTTGCGTCTCAGATAAGCATTACGTTTAATACAATATATTTAATCAGAAAACCACCCTCATACGTTACCTAGAATGGGACCATTTACGTGGTTATGTATATGGTAGGTTAATATGACACTCGAATTTCACGAAAAATCATCATTTTTGGCGAAAGATGATATTGAACATTACAAGCAGCCTGCTTGAGGGTCTTTCCGGTGCCGTATTATGAACGGAAACCAGTGAACAAGTGTCAACCTTGACTGAACTTTTTCTTAAAATAAAACAAATAGAAAAAGATTATAATTTAACTCCATACCGTCCGACATTCTGAGCCAATTTTGGACGAAAACGGATCGAACTAGACTGCCGAAATAATTAATTCCATCGAAGACTATGTATGAAAGTTAATATTTGGACTGGATTTAGATGACGAAGTTGTCTTCGATCCATTAGGACATTTACCGAAATTGCGTAAATTGGTTATAGGTTCGTAAAGGTCTATATAGGAATCCTTTAGGTTCCAAATTAATCCATGATCGGACATATAAGCAATAACTCGTCATTTTAAGTCTGAATTAGTCTCTTTTACTTTTGACCGTGGTAAACATTTTCGGCTTATTGTATTTAAAATATGCAATACAGAAAATTTGAGCTCAATTGTTTATTGTATCCACCTTGTTGAATAGTAATACTTTGCAGGTTAATAATATTTGACTTATCAGCTACTGCCTAACAATTAATTGACTGACAAATAAAGTATAGGTATGGCCGTCATTATATTTATATATGCATTTTAATGTATTCATACAGATTAAGTTAAAATTATTGATAATAAAAACACTATCGCAAAAACCCCGGACTACTGTATATCTTATTTAAGCGTTAGTTACATTAATTTTGTACGATTTTTTGGAGCGGAAGTTTTTTATCATCGCTATTTTCAAGTCGAATCCAGCTCAAAACTCCAACTGCTTAACCAGTAGATACCATTTCGCATTTTCCTGTAGATACCGCTCCTGGTCTAAATACCCTGCTCTTCGTTTCCACCTCTCTTGGAAACTAATCAAGATTTTTTCATGAAATTTTCAGCGTTCGTTAGCATACTTTCGACTGATATATTCAGCTTGTAGATTAGGATTCTAGAAGTCTCACACTAAGGAAGAATGTAATTGCTTTAGTTCATAATTCTATTTATAACTCCAACTTTAAATGCAATTTCTTCAGCCGTAAATAAATTGTTTGACTTAACAAAAACTCGCACTATTAAAGTTTAGCTGTCAATGGAATGTAACAAAAAATCTATGTTATAGTTACTATAAATAGTAAAAGACGCCAAAAAGTGTATTTATTTTTGTCTCCATTGTAACGGTTTGTCCCTGTCACGGTTACCCATGAATATATTCGAAAGCTAAGGCTTCATGCTTCCAATTAAATGCTTCCTCGAAATTCTTAGGCGAGATGTAATTCATATATCTATTTGGCCAACTAGTGTGATAGAGGATATCTATGTGTATGACCAAACTCTTAAATTCATTTATATTATTGGGCGATTTTTAATTTTAAAAGTTTTTTTTACGAACTCACTTTTTATGCGTTTTTAAGGCCTTAGAAATGATTGAATGTTTGAATTTTTCCAACAATTTTTAAGCCAGAAGTACCGCCCGAAGTGACAGCTAAAAATCGGAAATTCATTATCTTGGATCGCGAATCACACCACATTATTGTCCGTGACGACTTCTAGGAGAAAACTATCTTAAAAACAGACTAACTATTACCACAAATACGAAATTTGTCGTTGAAAAATAGCATGAGTTATCGCTCGGTTATAGTTAAGCCGACAAAACAATAGGCATGTTAGGGCCACGTGTTCTCCCGTAAATTTTATTTATTCGTTTATGATTTCTTGAGAGAAAACTGTTCAATAATTAATATATCCAATTAATGTTATTGCTGAAAGTAACGGTGTCATTGCGTTCAATATTTAAACTGCATTAATATATAATTGAAATGGACTGACTCGTTGCAGTTATAGTTTTTCATAACCCGAATAGACCAATACAGCCCTAGAGTAGACGTACAAATACATATTTATTTGACCTAATATTAGGTCATTATTTTTCGACCATATTCGGAGGGAAGTCGCACGGAAAGTAGATAAAATTGTGTAATACTCACCACAAAATGGTTGAAATTCACTAGTAACGACTACAAGCTGTATATTTTTAGCGCTTTTACATCCTTAGCTAAAACGAGTTTAAATTAATAACAACAGATTTGTTTGTTCTTGAGATCGAAATTATGCGATTTTCTCCGTGAACGAAAACCACCAAAAGGAGCTGCGACTTATGTGCATAAAAGGTATGAGTGAGTTTAAATGTCCATTTAATGCTTGTTAAAAAAATCGTTTTACGACGATAATTGCGTTTAAGGGTGTGATTAACGATCAGTAAAAAAACATCTGGTTGCGGATTTAGTATATACACTGGTAAAGGCAAAAGCGTCTGATAAGGATAGCCCAATTGGGAGCGTTTAAATCCCCACGCTTCGATATTGGGTGTACCGAATTTAGGTCCTTGCTAAGCTCTATTCATTTTTTAATTTTCAACAACAGAAATATCTGATTTTGTTTTCTAAAAAATTGACTTCGCATATATCGAAAGCTGTTAAATCAGGGCTTCTCCCACAGTTTTTCATATCTAAACGAAAATCATCCATTATGATTCTTAAAAATTTATCTCTGATTCATATTTTACCCAGTATATTCTAAATGAAATTTGAATCTCTTTAATCTTGTCGACGTTGTATTTATTTTTCATGATTTATACACTGATAGGTGATTTATAGCCATTGCAAAATAATTTGAGTCTATTTTGAGTTTTATACGTACATTTCAATTTATGATATCCTACTGTGAAGTTACTGATTATTATATCCGAGTAAAAATTATTTTTAATCCAAACTTCTAAAATTAATCTGATCAGAGTGTCATGCTGTGAACCCATGTGAAAAAATCCAGTTTTATGATCCAATATTCGAATCAACTCCTAATGGTACCTTCAAACTATTCAAATATTTGGGAGGCCATTAACGAATTAGACACTACGACCCGTGTAGGCACCTTCGATACATGCCTTGTAGTATAACCTCGCATTATTGCGTTATCTGTATTTATTGCGCATCTGTTGTAGATGCCACACGGATCATGCTAGGTGAGATGTGCATGTCACCAACGTCTTCTCCGTAAATGATGGATGATATGTTTGAAATTCCTCCACATTTGCGGCAAACGTTAATAACTATCCAAGTGAAGAGACTTCAAGACCAGGTCAATTTAAATCTTGTTTATCTCCTGTCATCCAATGGGCGACAGGCAGAGGGGACCAAATTCCATGTCGGTAAATAACCTGGACGGAGATTATTAGGAAAATAATTAACCCCCAAGGTCAACTAATAACGGTTAACAAATGTAACGTAACAACTTTCGTCATGCCGTATTCAGAAATTTCGTGGGATTTCAGCATGAACTCAAGTGTCGAACTGTCTGTTTTTTGTGTTACCCTTTTTACGTGAACACCATTCATATAATTTACGGTTATTTCAAACTCCAAAAATACGAGTTTTACACTAAATTTGTTCAAAAATTCTATTCAAAATTTATTTAACATGTATTTAATTAATTTTAGTAACATTCATTCCAATATCACAATCCATTTTAATTATGCATGAAATCTATCTAAGAATGGTTAAAACTAAATTTGGAAAAAAATAATTGTTTTTTTTGTGGATAAATTTTTGTGTGTAAATTTTGATCATTTTTAAAATTGTGACCACTTTTACCCACTTGTTTTCTGCTCCTTTCAGGTTAATCCGGAAGTGTAGACCAATTAATTATTATTTTTGGTTTAGAATCCTATTCGTGTTCTAATAGGACTATATTTTTACCACGTATTTGTATTGAAATGAGCTTTTGGTACTTTTTAGGGCAATATTACGATTTTGCTGCGAAAATTCGTCTAAACCTTTGGTTATAGTACATAGATTATAGTCATCATTTTTAAACCAAAAGTGGAGTTAATGGTAAATCCCTATGATTTCACCACTGTCATTGCTTTGTCATCTTTGCATTCTCAGAAGCTGTCCTTGCTTATAAAGACTGGTTTACGGTCACCAAACTGTCATTGAAAGAATCATATCCGAGATGATTCCCTCTTGAAGGTGAACTCTGACGGTAACTGTGTCTGAATAGAAAATTTTGGCATTTACTGTCACATGTGTGGAATGTTTGGCATTCGGCCAAGGTACGATATTCGAGTCATGATAGGGGAATGTCTTGGTCTTAGGGCACCACTTGTAGGAACATTATTAATAAATTCATGTTTTAACGTGATCCCAGGGGTTCATCTTCCTCTCGGAACAAAAAAGAATCAAGTTGACTAGAGGTGTTATATTTTGGCCTTGACTACTGTATTTTATCTAAAAATTTACCGTAACATTTTTTAGCCTAATTTTTTACCAAATATTTTATGATTTTTATTACAAATTCGTAAGTTTTCTAGAATTATCATTAATTTATTATTATAATTATTATTAATTATTCTAATCTATTTTTAATTTAATACTTTTCCAATAATATAATATGCAAGCAGCTGGTACAACTAGTTTAGTTATTGAAATTATCCCCCCCTTCGATCCCTTCCTTATCCCCTCCCTTCTATATGAACTAACTAGAATTCATATTGACAGACATTTATTTATCTAGTGGAAAAACGACTAAATATATTTTTGTTAATTGACCAAACCGGAAGCTTCCTATTTTCAGCCAATCAACGATCAGTATGATTATTTTTTCAATTCAGAAGGAAAATAAACGTGTTTATTTGACGCTGTTTTGACTATGTGGCACTTGGCAGAGAAATTTTCTTACAGGTACTCGTTAATGATTAAATGGAAATTAACCCGTTTCACCTTTTTGTGTGAGTTTTTTTTTATTCGATTTTTTTTTATTTTGATTGATTTTTCTGACTTTTCAAATAACACAGTAACGAAAAAATTATGAGTTTTAAGACTTGGTTCTAAATGAAATTTTTAATTTTGAGAATAACGTTCTCTTTGCATGTATTTTCTTTCGCAGCACAAAAAAACAAGTGCGCGCCGAGGGGTTAAAATTATTCTTTGGGCCGCCCAAAACCACTGTTCAGCGTGTTAACAATGCCAATTCAACGCTGGGGGCGTAATTAAAACCGCTGCGGGTATATACAAGAAAAGATGGAAAATGTTACCAGACCCTGGGGTAATCTAACCACACAATTGGAAAATTAACCCTTAATGTGGGCAATGATTACAAAAGCAACTGATTGAAACTACTAATATTTGGGGTATTCCAGTATCGACGAGTAGGCTCTTAACCACCGCAACCATACATCTCGCATTTTTGCCCTTGAAAGATATTGAAGATCATAAGGATCATCCTCGCGGGGGGCATTCGGTGGAACTTGAGTGGTACTTATACATCATATCAAGTAATGTATAGGTCCTTGGCCATGGGGGCGGAAGTTTAATTTTTTAAAGCTTCTTCGTAGCAAAAAAATGGACATTAATAAGCCTGGAATCCGTACTGCTTAACGTTTGTGAACCTTTTAAGTGCCACATGCACGTGTTGGAATATTTCTATTGAGTGATTTTCTGGAATTGCCGGGTGATATGTGAGATATATATAAGTGCTATTAAATCGGATTAAGTATATATCCCTTCTAATTATTATAGAGCTTTCGTCATAATACAAATAATATTAAAACATATTTTTATAAACAAATTTTAAAAAAAACGGAAAAAAATTTCGATTTAAAATTTTCCGAGATTTATACAGGTGAATTCAAAAGGACCATATTATAATTTACGTGAAGCTAATTTGGTGTCATGCGGGCATACTCATATATTTGAACAATTGTGATAAAATAGTTCCGTGATGTTTAACAATATTGACATTTTTTTAACAATTGTGAAAAAGTGTCATTTCCTTGTTTACTCGTAAGCTCGTAATAGAAGGAACTTAGTTACCGAAATAATTCTTAGTTTTAGAGATTAACCGGATTATGGTTACTATTTTATGGTTTGGTTTTCTAACATTAGTGAACCGGGTTCAGCTCCAATTTTGATACTTGTTACGGCAACACTGAATGGTACCCTTGTCCTACAAATGTCTGTATGTTGCAATATTACTTCCATGTTGACGGAAATTGGTGATATCCACCGCAAAGGTCCAGATTTGGAAGGGCACATGGGTATATCCAGCTGGGGGTAACATTTTGTTCCGTTTCATTGTAATCGCAAACCGAAAATCCGGTAATGACGGGGGTATCGTGAAGGGTAGGAAACTATATTCCAAGTGAAGTCTATTTACCCTTAACGAGCAATTTAGCTTCGAATTGTTATGGGCGCAGAGAGTACCAAAATTGTCACAAAAATGGCTTAGTTTTGAAGTGGATAAGATCGATGGTTAATCTGCATGAATACATTATTGTTCATGTAAACATATGTCGGCCAAACAGCTATATAATTTCTCCGGAAGAAAATCTAAGTCTATACCAGAGACGAATTTTCTACTCGTCTGCATAGAGTGCATATAAATAGACCTTGCCCCCATAATTGGAAACATACCTAAAATCGGATCCTCATCGTGAATATCGTGAACCCATCGTGAACATGACATTTAAAAAACATTGAAAACTTAATAACAGCAAAAATGTCAACAATAATAGACTTTGAACCCTCCACCCATTGATTAAGCGATTATCCGGTAAATTGATGTCATTACCAGTGAAAATAAAATCAGATTTCGTCACGAGGCCCATTGTCACATTGTGTGACACAAAAGCCATTATACGTTACTCTACGTTGGAATGGAACAAACATTCGGATGAAACCGGCGTTTCGCAACATTCAACAATGAAATAGCGTAAATTAAGACCGGAAGTGTGGCGTACGAAGTAAATTATCGAAGTTTCCGGGCGCGTTAAATTCAGAGCCAGTCGAAATTCAAAGCTGCGCCAATTTCACTCATTTTTAGTCGCTGCATGTTAATGGGAGCGATATTCAGTGTATTTATATTTTAACCCACTTACGCAGCTGTAAGCAAAAATACTGGTCATAACCACAATCTTGCCATCACTGGGTCGCTTTGAACGTTTGACGGTTTTTTTTTTCATTCGAAAAAAATCGTGAAAAGTTCGCAAACCGCTATTAAATAGTGGGTTTATTTTGACGAGTATAATCGATATTGATCAAAAATTGACTTTTGTATTCTAAATGAATTAAATGGAGCAATTTCGATCGAAAATCTTTTCGATGACATTATGGTATATATTATACACGACCTTGCGTCTAAATTGTATCAATTTGTTTACGTGAATACACGCAACCTGCCAGCCAAATGGAAGGATGGACGGATTGTTTGATATCGTTCAATCGACGGCCATTTTCATTTGTGAATCGGCGTCGTTTGTCCTCAGGGCAATAAAATGAATGATTTAAGTGGTTCTACGAACGCCCCGTCCATCCATCCTTCCGACCAACGAGACCCTTTATTTATGTGCTGATGGGGTTAATTGTAGTAACGGACCCCTCCCTATTTGATGTAGTAACTTCTTTGTGGGTGAGATTTAATATTTCTTCGTATTGGATAATCCTATCTTGATGGGCGGGTATCTTTTGACTTCGAACATGGTCGGTTGACCATACTCACCAGAGGGTTAAGGCGAATAATAGATTCCCGGTATCAATAGTCATTATGTATCTCATTATCCATTTGTTCCGCCCTTTGCTAATTTTTATTTAGTCTGAAAGTGCACTAAGTCTGGCCAATTAACCCAGGATAAGTATTAACAGTGTTAAAATCTAGTTGTAATATCGTAATGAGGGTCAGATTAAAAATTATTCGGTCATCAAATTAATTACCGAATAAAATGTCAATTATAGATTAAATCCGTTGTTACATTCGGCGGGCCGAAAAAATTATGACTAGAATTCGGGATTCGAACCAGTAGCCTACCGATTGCCCTACCGATTGCTGCTTTCGCCCGTATACCGAGTTTTCGTCTGAGAGTTAAATAGTTACGTTCCCTGTTTTAATATTTATAGTTTGATCCAATGTTATTTTGAGATATACGGAATGTTACGTTATAATTACGTATAATATTTTTGAAGCCATATACGACGGCATTTTGAATATTTTGAAGTATAATACGTATAATGCTCGTATATTACGACGGAATATGCAGACTTTATTCCGTCACTTCAGATTGGTCAGTCTACCAAAGTAGAACAAACTCCACGTTTTGTGACACGTGCAAATCGCTTCCATGTGCTCTATTGCTGTTATTATTGATTGTAACAGCAACGCAGTGACCATCATTTCTAAAAAAATGTTGAAAATTTTTGGAAAAGTAACATTATTTTTTGAAAAAAAAACGTCAAAAAATATAACCCTATTTTACGAACTTTTCACTAAAATCCAATCAGATATGCCCCAAATTTCTGGTATTTCCAATCCCAAGAACATGGTATAAGTAAAATTTTGTTGAGGTTTTCATGGTACAATTTTCTAAATCCAGTCAGCGAATTTCGATTTCCGCAGACCTGAAATGTCACAGCTATCACTCCAGGGTGAATAATCCATGTGTACATTTTGTAGAAATTACAGCGACGGAAGAACATAATTAAATTCAAAAATTTTTTGACTTGGGAGCAAAGTCCATAAAATCGTAATTTTTCGGTTAGTGGAGGCGTAAAAAATCCATTCCCGTTTAACTAAAGTGCCTTCTAGTAGTGTTAGATATTTGGGTAGTTTGGAACGCGGTCAAATTGCATAAAAATGCCATTCCTTGAATCGTTCGAAAAACCCTTTTTAGATGGCGGTTGACCAATTCGATAGAAGTGCTTGTTGAACTGATTTTGTGCCGAAATTGTCATTTTGCAGCAAAAGATGCTGAACATTAGTCCTATATTGCGCAGTTTCGAGTCTGAAATTAACATATGATTAACATAACATTACCTTGAACCTCTTATGTCTGGTATATTATTATCCCAGATTTACTGTGGACCATGTAAAATATCTCTCCACCTGCAATTAGGGGTTAAGTGCGATAGCTGCAGGGCTTTAGGATTTTTTTTAGATTATTTGACATTTTAACAATTAAATACAGTGGAGCGGTGAAAATGGGGCTCATAGGTTAAATTCGGAGATCATCGATTTGCTAGAGCGCGGGAAAATCTGGTCTCGCCAATTAGAATTTATATTTCATATATTGCGTAGATTGTTATAGATTCAAATTAAATAATAAAGCCCAAGTGCATCCGAATTTTGTCACTGCCAAGTCTGACTTTCTATTCCACGCCGGTGGTGAAAAACCGCCCGAACACGTGTTATTTTGAACGTCCGGATACAACCTATTTTAATCCGTCCAACCAGGGACACTCTTCGTAGAAACCACCTTAGCATAGCAAATTTTCGAACAATTTTCGGAAAATTTTACGTTTTTTTATGGTCTGTTATCGTGGGGTCCATACCATTTTTCGTACTCGACATTTCATAGAAATAACGTCATATATAAAGTACAAAAGAGTCACCAATCCGTGAATGCTTTGGGAGAACCTAAGTACGCTCATAAGCGTGACCTTCCTGCCCATCAAGTTCAATTGAATAATTATGATTGATTATTCAGCATGACAATTCTGGAACGAGACAAATCGGCATGTGAGAGACTATTCGAAACAAGAACAGAACCGATCTCGGTCAAGTTTGTGATTGGAGAAACAATCGCGAGGTATGATATTATAACTAATCCGAATTGTTGCCGATCTCTGCAGGAGATTTTCAACCCGACTCTGAAAGTGCTGATTTTTTGGCTCCGCGGTGGAGCTGATAGCTCACTAGCTCCGGTGGTTCAAATAAATGGTCAAGTAAAGTCAACATCTTATTAAATAGGTTTTGAAATTTTTGATAAGAACTGTAAATGCTTTAATTTAAATTAAATTAAATTTAAATTCGATATAATTAAAAAGTGGAAAAACTATTTAAAAACGATTAAAAATTGGACAAAGGTGTAAACCTTGGTCGTTAAATATGCTCACATTGTATAATTTAAATTACTTTGCTCTGGGATTTACGTCTGAAAACTGTAAACCGGATATTAATTTTGTTTCAGTGTTGCATAAATAGGTTTAGCTCGGTTGAAATGCTCTTATGCTGGTTAACCATTTGGTACTTTGTAACCTTCCGGTTATTTAGCTTCCGCAAAAGACCCGGTTTATCATTTTACCGGGGTAACTCGATTTTATCTATAATCTTATCTTGACAACCCATTTGACCAATGGTGTAATTTTGTGGAACTTTAAATGTATCGCCTGGGGGTTAATGTCACTTGTAGGGTGCAAACGTGTCAAATGTTCTTCTCAAATTTGTCTCTTCCTCTCGAAAACAGACATATCGAGTTTTGCGGTAAAGTTTCCACATGTCTTGGTTAAACCTTTCCACATCCGGAATGGTTAATTTTTAGTTGGATTTGCGTTCTTTTTAGATCAGCCTTCACATTCTATTGAACAACTATTTTATTAGAACACCCGGTCGTTAAAAATTCCGAGAACAATTTTTGGAAATTCTGGCAAATTAGTATTTTTGAAAGAAAACTATCAAAAAATACTAAAAATAAATTGCCGATAAAAAAACTATTTTTCAAAAACAAAATATTTACAGGAGTGCGTTTATAATAATCATTTATCTATTTTCAATGTTTTTTTATAACAACGCATTTTCTTGTAATAAATATTGTGTATTTGGTACTGCGGTACGCTGGGGTGCGCCGTAGATGCTTCTAATAAGTGGAATTACTTCACAATCAAACTTAACTCGTCGATGTAGTCCTGGGATTGTTACAAACCCGCAAAAATGAAAATTATCGTCCAAGAAATTTCCGTCGCTTTTTAACCACCAGAGGGTAATTACCAGACGATATATCTGACGAATCCCATCATCAATCTCTAATTCGTTTTAGAAATTTTAGAGTTTGGCACATTTTTCGCGTTCCGGGTTGTCTAGTCCAAAATTCCATATACAAGCAGCATATTTCTATGTGATACATCAAACAAGCAACGCTGGAATTCCGATGCGCGGATCTCAGACTTAGTCAAGTCTTTCCTCTCTTTCGATTCAAGTTCCATTCACTTCGTTTGCAAGCAAGCGATTTAAAGGAATGTTCTATTTATAATCCAATTTACATAAGGGTATAGGAATCTACGTTGCGGTTATGGATGAGGTCATATAAATAATAGGTTACCGATGTGGTTCAGCTTGTCGCCTGTTTGGTTCAAAGTCTGCGTTTAGTGGTTAGTGAAGCTAAATTCCTCTCATATATCCTTTAGAAGGATATCGAAACGTATCGCTATATTTTTTGTTTCAAATCGTGACCATCCTATAGATTCGCGTAATTATTTTACGCCCTCCATCTTTTAAATTTTGTGACGTTTTGTAATTGAGCACGAAACCGGCTGACTATTTCTAGATACAATTTATAACAGTAGATCTTTAATGGACTAATCTTTAGTCTTGCAAAAGTTCAAAACAATAGCATGCATATTCTAGGCGTAAAACCGTTTTTAACTACTGTATATAAATATATATTATTAACATATTGATAAATATATAAATTTAAAGAAAATTTCCCGCTTTTTGAGACTTTCCATCCGGCTACCGTAACATTAATATGCATGTATATATTTAGACTAAAGATTAGTCCATTAGCGATCTAAGGTTGTAAATTTTATTTTAAAATAGTCGCCCGTTCAGTCGCCCGTTCAGTGTCAAATATCGTTTCTAGATGACAATCTCCAAAGTTAATCCACACATTAAATAAATGGAAATTAAGGATTGCAACGTTATAAAATTTATTTGAAAATATTCATGGGTAATCGTGGTAGTTGGCAAACCGTAACAATGGGGAGAAAAATAAGTACACTTTTAATGGTGCAAGTTTTATGTAAGTCGGAAAATTGCCTTACGGCTGAGAAAATGGCATTTAAAGTTGGTCAACTAATACAATTAAATTATTTCTTCGTACGCGGCTTCTAGAATTGAAGAAATGAACCCTTAGCTAACCAACGCTGAAAATTTTATGAAAACATATTGATTAGTTTTCGAGAGAGACCGAAACGAAGAGCAGGGTGCTCTAAATACCACACATGCCTCAAGAGAGGCAGGTGTGGTATTTACAGGAAAAACCGAAATGGTATCTACTGGTTAAAGAGGTTAACATGCGTGTGAGTATATCAAAACAAAGCCCATCTTTTGCTATTTTTCTATCATTCCGTCTAAAATACGCAAAGAAAACGAGATTATCCTGAGAAGTTCATCATTTTCGGCAATGCAGAATTTGAGACAATTCGAAAATCGCCACTGCTTTTTCGATTTTATTATTCATACAGTGTTTGATGTCAGCAATGAAAACTCTCTCAAAACAGACTCAATTTTAAATTTGTGCAATAATTAAATTTCGCGAAACTCTTACAGTTATATAAATAGAATCAAATACAAATAATACATAACCGCCACAAGCTTATTTGTTCTTATTAACTCGTTAAAAGAAAGGTTTCGGACCGATATGTTTGACCTGTTTGATAACGTTGAAAATTGGACCGTTATTTCCGATAAGTTCCTATAATATTCGATTTTTAACCGACGTTGATTGAGAAACAAATATACGAGTGCCACTTTTACCAACGCCACTGTATAGCCAATAGAAACATATTTTCCACTTTAGTAACACTGAATATTTCTGCAAAAATTTAAAGTTAGATTTAAGCTTTTGAATTTTAATTTTGAAGTAATTCAAAATCTTCACCAAAATTTCAAGCTCTTCAAAAATCTTCAAAAAAAAATTCAAGAAGCAAATATAGATTAGGGTCGGCCTTACTGTCTAATATATTCTAATAACTATACCAAAAATGTCTTAATTGAACAAGAATCAAGCCTGACCAAAACATTCCACACGTACTCAAAATAAGCCACGATTATAAAATTTACGTTTCTTCGTTTATTTTGGTACATGACTGTACTAGCCATTTAGTCTATTATGTAACATTTTCCACCAAAATAGAACTCATTCCGCAACAATTGACAAAAAACATGATTTGAATTGCCCGACAAATATATTGATCCTGGAAGAACTTCCGGTATAATCGTGTGTTCACTCAAACATTTTCAGTAATGTGATTTGGTAATGATGATATTCACTTCCGTTTAATCGAGTCTTTATACAATAGTACGTCAGGTTTAAACGTACCAAAGGAATTAGTAAAAACTGGTAAACACGTCGGATTAAACTCCCCGGATTAAATTATTTGTCGAAAGAATTTGGAAAGGCCTTTCCAACCTATTGTATCGATTAATTATAGGTCTCTAACCCACTCGACAAACAGTTTGAATTCGTTGCGGAACTGTTTGCGGAAGAACGTGAGTGGTTCGAATCGGCATGCTGCATGCCAAGCCAGCAAGGTCAACCCTATCCGCATTTTAATTAAAACTCAAAGTCTGTTTTTTTATAGAAACCATTAAGAAGACGGCAGTTCAATATAAAAGCTTTATCAATCGCATCTTTGTTGAACGAGTTTCCAAGTCGTTCAAAGAAGTTTCAGAATTCTAGTTGTACTTCCGGTTCGTTATATGCTATGTTTGAAATTTGTTTGTTTGAAATTCGTGGAACGAACCAAGCTCCAAAAGGATAACAGCGTCGAAAAATAGGATATTGATTCCAAATTAAGAGCAAATGCTGAAAAATAAAATTTCAACTGGTGGTCCACCAGGCCATTCGTTGCTTTTCTTAAATTGGATTTTAACGTGTATATCCCAGCAGTTCGTTCTAAATTACCAGTTAGACTTTCACAGCGAATTTGTGTCGATTGCCTTCTGCACGTAAGATTGTGGCTGGGAACAGATTCGAACAACGTGAAATTTACAAATGATACCTTTTGACATAGACATTTATAGAGACAATAGCATTTCTTTCTATAATGGTACCGTTTGTGACCTTTTAGATTTGAAGTTCCATTCTGGATCTGATCAGATTGGCATTCAAGTGCGTCTTCAAAATGTGTCTAATCGATTTCTCGTCTTACGTTCACACAGCATGGAAGCATTATTTATAGATGGGCACAGTCTTAGGGTTCAAACCATTAGGTTACCAAAATTTCCGCTATAGCCTGTTATGCATTTTGGACATTGCATTTTTTCTACCTGAAGTGTTTAAATACCTAAATTTAGGCTTACGAAAGTGGTAAAAATCTAATTGACTCAAAACCGCCACCCTATTTATACGTTAAAATTGAAAATTTTACTTTAAAATTGCAAGTAATTTTTTTTGAAATTAGATAAAGACCAAAAATGGAAAACAATTTTCGACCGGTTAACGTGTGTAAAATGTAAATTGGGCAATGTGGGAAAAACGTTATATATTACGGCCTGATTGCCATGAGCAAATAATTGACTTTTAGAAGTGAAGCAAACCATATTCTATTGAACTGATAAACTATTTAATTGAACTTCAAAAACATGTCAAACCGAGCCTTTATCAGCGTGAGAAAATACACCACAGCGGAAACAGTCTCTAAAGTTATGTATAGACCCGCATTTCTAAAAAATCACCGCTTCGTGAGAACAAGCGGCACCCGGTTATAGTAAAAACGGGGTATCGCCCATCTTCCCTTGTCTCTCTAACCGCCAAAGGTGACGATTCATTTCTGAGGTAACTGTTAAAATGGGAATATGAGTCGTTTTGACAGGCATTGTCATCATTTTTTAACACTGAGATATTGGCTTGGAAAATATTGTTAATTAAGGAATAATGAAAAATGCGTTAATAAACCATCTGTTATAATAATCTGTTAGAGCAGTATTCCAATTTTAATATTTATCTCAGGTGATTCCCCGTATTTACCACGTCCCTGTGTAATTGAAACCATCGGTATAGGATTAGATAAAAATGCCTGAACCGTCACCCTAATGTTACAATCATTATACCGAGAAAGCCTTTGATTTTGGGCGGATCGGGGGTATTTAAAGTGCTCTAACTATCCGCAAGATAAATTACCCCCCGCCACGTAAGGAGGGAATATGGAATATTTTACACTAGATTATCCTAACATCGCATCTCTGACCGCATGGCGCCCGATCCTCATCATGTATCCTTCATTTTACATCATATGAGTCTTTTCCCATCGCTAATATCCATGAATAAATTATTATAATATTATAAATATGAAACATAAAACTAGTATTGTCAGCAATATCCCATTTGATTCATTCTCTATAAGTCTTGCTCACCCATGGACGCCCATATGTCATAATAAAAGACATCATCTGTGCATCTGTGCATCATCTGTGCATCATGCAGACCGAAGATAGCAAATAAAGTTCATATCGTCGAATAAAATATTGCTTAATATTTTTATATACTATTTAACTATTAGCCAGAAATTAAAAAAAATATTTTTGAGAAAAAAGTTTATATTAAAAAGAAATCTTTGATAAAAAAGTACTTATTGTCTAAATTTTTGTGAATAACACAGTGGTCGACTTATCGTTTCTGCGAAGGGTTTGTTGAAGTCAAGTGTTAAGACTTAAAAATCGAGTTCAGACTTGAAATCGAGTTAGGATTGAAATCTACCATAAACTTGAAAATGGAGCTCAAACTTGAACATCGAGCTCGGACTTTAAATCCAGCTCAGACTAGAAGGTCAAACCCGATATGGTCGGCAAGCCGTTCATGTTTTAAATGTCTTGCTCAATACGGACAAAAGTACAGTAATGTGGGTAAAATTGGCAGTCGTGCATTGGCCAAACATTCATTGGTTCAGCATTCGATTAAACTATTCATGTACTTTTCGGAGAGTCGGTTTGAGAAAAACATCTACCGCTGGTAATTTCAACCATAATTACTGTGTGCCACACAGAAGAGTTAAGTGATTAAGATCCGAGTGTGTAACATAATCCGAGTTATGTCATCGACAAATTTATTTATTAATTTCAAACTAAGTTCGCAAAAGTGGCATCAATCAACAAATTACAAAAATGTGACATCCCCAAGCTAAGTGGTAATGCGGTACAAATAGCCCCTAATGACCTGAAGTGACCTTTCATGAAAAGATAACGAGTGTTTCTGGCTAAATACTTATTATAGTTAATTTCACCGGTGACCTGAAACGACCTTTGGTGACCTTGCTTTACCTCCAAAATAACCATTCACATTAATTGTTTTTTTACGATCGGGGTTAATTGGGGTCACGAAATTTACATTTTAGTCATCCAAATCAGTTTTATGCTAAAATGTATGATTTTCGGATGGGCGCTTAGGAGTTAACATAGTTTCTTAAGAAGATGCATCCTGACATGTATTACTGTATATAATTATCGCCTTGCATGGATTATCCATTTCAATTATCGGATACTTGCATTACATTACAATTTTGCGCAACGGAAAAATGTCTGCTGTTGTGCAACAAATGATTAACTTGCTTGCGATGCAGTTAAATCTATGACTTTCCCTTACTCGATGCATACCTTATTAGTCGCTAAAATGAATGACCACACATGTGAGTCACTAAAGCAATGCCATTTTCAATTTTTTTTACGAATATGGCTTGGGGTTTATGACTCGCATTGGTGGTCATCTATTATGGCCTTAGATTAGTTTTTGATGAGTAATCCCCAGGAGCTAGAAATTAAAATCAGTAATAGAAAATTTATCAGCCCAATTTTTGGAATTTCTCTTATTGTTTAGATATCCGACTTCTAGTGAAATTTTTCCAATAAATTTCGTCGAATATATCGTAGTTCGATAGTTTGGCAGTGAGGGAATCATTGAGACTCGCGTTCGATCCTGTAAGCTTGTAAATAAACCAAAGGCGTAGCAAGCTACTGACCACTCAAATTTTACAAAAACAAATTTTCGCGTGTTACCGTTTGCGCTACTGGACAATTGAATCGTTGAAATAATTTCGTTAACAAACATCCAAAAAATGACTAACATTTAAAAATGACGATTAAAGAGAAAACAAGTAACGTGAGGGTGAACTAATCTTTGGGATTTTAGAGATAACTAATAGTGTGACGTCACGGAAATCTACCGAAAGCCTGCCGCAGTCGTTAGTGTTGTGGGTTTGAGATCCAAAGGTAATGTGTACGCTGTGGACCAGACGCGCATTTTTTATTGATAAAATATTGAAATTTCTAGTTTTACGAGATGTCAGTAAACAATATATTTCGTTCTAGCGGTACAACACGCTAATATAATTGTAACATAATATCCACGGGACAAGCCTACATATATTTGTATGAATTAAAGACACCAAAATGACTCCGATCGCTATAAAATTGAGTTTGACGCAGAGCGGTTAGTATAGCTTAGCAGACATGCTCGCTGTCACAGAGCTCCAATGTTTCTGAAGCGAAGTCGCTCAGTTTTTACAAGAGGGTTAAATTCACTAATATTAATACATTTAGTACATACATATTCTATTTTTAATATTTCAATTATTAACTTTAAATACTAAATTTAATATTTTTTCGCATAATAAAAAAATAGTGACATAAAGTGTCTGAAAACCAGTCATTGGCATCAGAATTCGAGTTTGTTGATATAGCAAATAACAGCAGGGAAATCTTAATGTCAATAAATACGAGGTTGTGTCAGCTGCTTCCGCATCAGCTGCTTACAGATTCTATTGTTTCTAGTGCTTTTACTGAAACTTTACATATACACCCGTTATGGAAAAAGTGTCTAGTCGTAACCGGAATTTCCGTCTGCGTAATTCGTTAATTACCTCCCAAGTGTTTGAACGAAGGTACACGCAGAAGTTGATTGCAAATTTGTATTTTCATTCACAGAAGTTATGGCTCAAAGTAGGATATCGTGAATTCAAATGTCCGTATAAATAGACTCAAAACAGACGCAACTCGCCCATAGTAGTTATCGAAGATGTGAAAAATGGAGTTCGAATAAACGTTAAACGAAGAGAATTGCCAGGATTCGTGTTATACTCCAGTCGAACAGTTTGGATGGTCAATGAAATATTTCGCTTAGAAATTAGAAGGTTTGCTGACAGTATTCGGTAGAAATATCCTTCCACCTGGAAAACCGGATGTCTTCAACCGATGGACCTTTTGCCTAATGTTATTGATAAGAAAACGTACAGACAATCCGTTGCTAAATTGGACGAAACACCAAAATGGAAGTCGATGAAAAGATAGCTGCTGTAATTTTTGCGAAAATCTGGCATGATATGGAAGCAAAAATTTGTCGAGCTGCTTTCAGAAAAACTTAAATTGAAGCAACCATAAATACTCCGAATCAATCTAAACCACAATTTGATCAGAAATATCCTATGAAATCAAAAAAACTATGAATCAAGATTATTGGTATCGATATTATTTGGCATGCTACGGATAGTTATTTGTATGTTATAAAATATTAATAGGTTATGTCTAAATATTGGGTTCCAATCAGGCACTTTTACATAACGAGTGTAATATGCATATTGTTCATAAACGACACAATATGGGTACAGTATCATTGGTAACCAAGTCTTACCGGTTCAACCAGCTACTCAATGAATGATGCATTTGACTTCCGTCGAAGTACTTTTCGATTTATGAAAATTGATGTCTAGTTTAACCTTACCCAGTTAATGGGACATACTCAAAACCTCAAAATCATTATCTCGTAATGATGGCCATTGATTTTCTTTATTACCGTCA